>JAJIZL010036968.1:0-24375 GCA_023969395.1 Amblyomma maculatum
CTACAAGGAGCTCTCTGAGACTCCCAGACTAAACAGAAGGATCTATCCACCACCAGATAGGTCCCTAATACCCTCATAATGCAGGGCCTGGCAAAAAATTTAGGCCAATCGTTTCTTTCCTCATGTTACTCTGCATAATGAGCTGACAGGGTACCCAGGGGCTTGCAATCTCTGCAACGTACCTCTGAGTCAAAATCACCTAATCTGGCAATGCCCCGATTCTCCAGGAGCTAAAGAAACTGATCCCCTTGATCAAATGACCTGGGAGTCCTACATTCGCAGCCCAAATGTGTATGAACAAAAGATCGTCCTACGCCTGTTGGAGGAGGCTTACTTCAAGACCTTCTCTGCGGCCACGGCACAGGAGAGCCGGCAAGGAAACCCTCCCTCTGGCTGAGCCCCTGCCCCGAGGTCTATGTCGGTGTAAATAAATAAAGTCTTTCACTCACTCACTCAACAGCCGCCGGCATGCGGCCTTATCAATGTGATTCTGGCACGCGTATCAATTCTGTATCCCGCATTTGTACATGCTCGTTGTCGCGATACGACGCGTTATCCTTTTCTTTGTCGCGAATGATGCGCCGAGATCTGTCTCGAAGATTCCGATCACTTGCGTATATTTCTACAATGTTCCAGGTTGTGCTAGTAGCAGTTTGCGACGTTATCTAGATTGTTCTGTGCAGCCTTTAAATTGAGCGTTGACGAGTGTGACGGGCATTCTTTGTTCGGCGGTCGACGAGCACGTTTGTTGCTATCGCCGCCGCCGAGTTGCTTAGTTCTTTTGCGAGCGCAAGTCTGTCCAATAAAGAGTTAATGTCAGTGCACCATCAAGCCTCTGTCTTCTTTTGCTGTCTACGGCCTTGTCACCACTACGTGACAATACGATCAATGCGGTTCAGTGTGTCGTCTGTCGTCTTAATAATGAGCGATTAGAGATAAAGCCGCGAATTTTGTAGCGAAACTGGCCATTAAATGGCGATTTCGCTGTGGCGGTGCACCGAGCAGGCAAAGAATGACCTTGAGCCGTTGCCTAGCAACCAGCGTAGCTGACGGACGACAGCGCTAGCCGCGGAGCCACTGCCGCCGTTTGGTATGACGTCACACCGCTTGCTTGCCTCATCGTTCCTTTACTTCCCAGGTGGACAGTGGGGGATTCTAGGTCCTGAAACCGAGCCGCAAGGCTCGGTGCTTTCCTCCTTCCTCTTTAACGTGGTGATGAGAGGCCTTCCATCCGCTATTAAAGTCATGAAAGATCTTAAGTTCAGCATTTACGCGGACGACGTTAATCTCTGGATGAACAATGGCAGCGACGGCAGCATTGAGGAACGCTTACAGGCGGCGGCGGACACCATTGTGTCCTACGCGGCCGAAGGGGTCTTGCGTGGTCTCCGCAAAAATCCGAACTTTTCATATATAACCCAAAATCAATGAGCTGCAAGGGCGACTTTAACGTAGAAATTAAGGTCGACGGCAAAACCGTACCAAAAGTCCACCAAATCAGAATCCTCGGACTTTTTATTCAAGAGGACGGATATAACGACGGAATGATAAAAAAACTCACTACCTGCGCGACGCAAGTAACAGGGATATTTAGGAGGATTGCATTCAAAGACAGAGGCCTCAAAGAGAGAAGCCTCTTGAGACTGATGCAGGCGTACATAATAAGCCGAATATGCTATGCCACACCGTTCCTCAACATCAGGACCAATGAAAAAGATGATAGACGCACTCATCAGGCGTGGCGTCAAGAGGGCGCTGGGTCTACCCATCTCCTCTTCTACGGAACGCCTGATAGAAATGGGAGAGCGTAATAGCTGGACGGAACTTGCTGAAGCGGTGAGAATCGCCCAATATGAGAGGTTAAGTAGGTCGAGCACGGGTCGAACCAACTTAGAATGTTTGGGTCGAAAAACAGATAGGGGCACAGCCGACAAGGTTGCCCTACCGCCACAATGTCGCGAGAACATCATTGTCCGTCCTCTCTCCCTCAACATGCACCCAGAATACCACAAAGAGAGACGGGAGAAGAAAGCAGAAGCACTGGTTGAAAGAGCAAAAGAATTCAGGGTAAAAGAAGTTGCCTACGTAGACGCTGCAAGCGGCCGATCAGGGGCAGCAGTCGCCGCGGTAGTCGATGGTAGCGGCGCACCAGTAGTCTCCGCCACCATCCGAAGCAGAAACATAGACACGACTGAAGAGGTCGCAATAGCGCTCGCTTGCGTCGGAACGAAGGCTAAATTGATCTTTAGCGACAGTAAAGCTGCTCTCTGGAATATCGGAAAGGGCAGTGTCTTGCAAGAAGGCACCCGAATTCTAAAAGCTGCAACTAAAATTGATCGCAAAATCACCCTAATTTGGGTCCCAGCCCACACGTCAGTCCCCGGCAACGAGGCGGCCCATGATTTCGTCCGAGATCTCTACTTCCGGGCAAACGCGGAGCCGTCCGACTGCCAGGCGATGGACGAACGTTTCCAAACCTATAAATAAATAATCGAAAATTATAGATTAGGAAGACATCTGATGCCGCCACTGGATCCTAGCTTAAATAATAAAGAGGGCATAGCCTGGCGGCGATTACAAGCCGGAAATTTCCCAAACCCAGTCTGGTTGATTCACGTCCAGATAGATGAGATGGATGGATGGACTAAACTTTAATGTCCAAGAGATAAGGTGATCTACCCACCCCCCGACACGCAGGTCAAGGGGCGGGTGCCGCCGCCTCAGAGGCAGGCCGGGAGGTCTTGGATCTCAGCAGCCTCTTCAGCCAGTTGGACGAATAGGAGCTGGAGCTCAGGGTCCGAGCTGCGCAGCAGGGTCTCCCAGGTGTCTCTACAGCCTATATTGTTCGTCCTCCTGGGAGAATACGGGCATTCCCATATTATGTGGTCGAGGGTCCCTCTCGCCCCACAAAGATTGTACTTGTCACTCCTAGCCTCAGGGAACATGTGGTTCGCCATAACCGTGTGCGGATATGTATAAGTTTGCAGTCGCCTCCACGCCACTGCTGGTCTGCTGTTTAATTTCGGGTCTGGGGGGGGGGGGGGTACGATCCAATCTGTAGTGCTGCGTGATCTCCCCATATTTTAGCAAGCGCTCTCCGCTTCCTCGGTCATCAAGTGGCCCTGTAGCGGCTCGGCGGTAGAGATCTCGAGCCAGCTTGTGGGCCGCCTCGTTGCCGGGGACGGCTTCATGCGCAGGAGTCCAAATAATTTGAATTTTCCTATCTAACTTTTTCTGGCCTACGATTCTGGCTGCTAAGGGCGAGATCCTGCCCTTGCTAAAATTTTGTATGGCAGTTTTGCTGTCACTGATGACAAACTTCGCTTCCGTTCCGACGCAAGCTAACGCGATCGCAGTTTCCTCGGCTATTTCTATGCTCCGCCCGTGCAAAGTGGCAGCTGTCACGGGATTGCCCCGGCCGCTGACGACCGTTGCTACCGTGAAACTGCCACCACCTCCCGCCGCGTCTGCATAGGCCACTTCGTGTTCCGAAATTTCGCCGAATCTAATTTCTAATGCTTCGGCTCGTTTTTTCCTCCTGTCTTTGTTATATTCCGGGTGCATGTTTTTTGGCAGCGGGGGAATCACCAAATTTTGTCTGACTTCTCTAGCTACCTCCACCTTGACCGTGGGACCGCTATCCGGATTTATTCCAATTTTCGTCAAAATGACTCTTCCTGTCTTCGTACTGCTACGTCTCTCAATTTGAGAGGTTCGCACCGCTTCCGCCAGCTCTGCCCATGTGTTGTGTACCCCTAGAGCCATCAGTTCAGTCCAGTTCAGTCGTTCAGTCGTGTCCGACTCTTCGTGACCCTATGGACCATGTCACGCCACGCTCCCCGGTCTCTCACTATCTTCCTAACATCACATAACTTCATCTGCAGTGCCTCGAGGATGCCATCTAACCATCGCGTTCGTTGCCTACCCCTTCTCCGGTGACCCTCAACCTTTCCCAACATCAAATCTTTCTCCAGCGACTCCTCTCTTCTCATCAGATGACCAAAGTAGCTGAGCTTTAACTTTAGAATTTGACCCTCCAATGAGCAGTCAGGGTTTATGGTCGCCAATATTGACTGATTTGATCTTCTGGCAGTCCAAGGAACTCTCAAGAGTCTTCGCCAGCACCACAATTCTAACGCGTCAATTCTTCGGCGGTCAGCCTTTTTCACAGTCCAACTCTCGCATCCATACATCACAACTGGAAAGACCATAGCACGGGTTATACGGATCTTGGCTGGCAGACTAATGTCTCTGCTCTTTACTAGGCGGTCAAGGCTAACCATTGCTCTCTTTCCCAGAAGCAGGCGTCTCCTAATTTCATGGCTGCAGTCTCCTTCCGAGGTAATCTTGGAGCCCAAGAAGAGACAATCTGTCACAGCTTCCACTTCTTGTCCCTTGATGATCCAGGACTTGATAGGGCAAGACGCCATGATCTTTGTCTTTTTAATGTTCAGTTTAAGCCCAAACTTCTCACTCTCTTCTTGTACGCGCATCAGAAGTCTCTTGAGTTCCGCTTCACTTTCTGCCATTAAAGTGGTATCATCCGCATATCTAAGGTTGTTGATACGTTTTCCAGCAATCTTCACTCCAGCTGAAGACTCGTCCAGACCGGCCTTCCTCATGATGCACTCTGCATATAGGTTAAATAGGCAGGGCGACAGTATGCAGCCTTGCCTCACTCCTTTCTCAATCGGAAACCAATCAGTAAGACCGTGCCCAGTTCTAACTGTGTCCTGTTGCCCTTCATACAGGTTCCTGAGGAGACAGATGAGGTGAATTGGAACTCCCATCTCTTGGAGAGCTTGCCACAATCTGCTGTGATCTACGCAGTCAAACGCTTTCGCATAATCAATAAAGCAGAAGTAGATGGGTTTCTGGAACTCTCTTGCTTTTTCCATGATCCAACGAAGGTTGGCAACTTGGTCTCTAGTTCATCTGCCCTTGCGAAACCCAGCTTGCACGTCCGGAAGCTCCCGATCCACATACTGCTGCAGCCTACCTTGGAGGATTTTCAACATCACCTTGCTAGCATGCGAAATAAGCGCGATCATGCGGTAGTTGGAACAAACTTTGGCACTGCCTTTCTTTGGAATGGGGATGTAAACTGACCTCCTCCAATCCTGTGGCCACTGCAGGGTTGTCCAAATCTTCTGACATATTGTATGCAGAATGTTAACAGCGTCATGGTTGAGGTTTTGAAGCAACTCAGCTGGGATGCCATCAATTCCGCTAGCTTTGTTCTTAGCAAGGCTGGCTAAGGCCCATTCAACTTCACTCTTCAGGATGCCCGGCTCGAGATCAGTGATCACAACCGTCTTATGTTGGGTTTGCACATTCGGGTCCTTCTTGCACAGTTCTTCTGTGTATTCCTGCCATCTCTTCTTTATCTCTGCGGCTTCAGTGAGGTCCTTGCCTCGTTTGTCCTTTATCATGCCGAGCTTAGCACAGAAGCTTCCTTTGATATCTTTGATTGTCTTATACAGAGCTCTTGTGTTCCTTAATTGGCTGTTGTCCTCAACTGCTTGGCATTGCATGTTCAGGAAGGCATTCTTATCTCTCCTTGCTATTTTCTGAAAATCTGCATTGAGAACCTTGTATCTTTCTCTTTCCCCCATAACTTTTGCCATCCTCCTTTCCTCAGCTATTTGCAAAGCCTCTTCAGATAACCAGTTTGCTTTCTTGCATTTCTTTTGCTTTGGAACTACCTTAGTAGCAACTTCTTGTATTATATCACGAACATCAGTCCACATCTCTTCGGGCTCTTTGTCTTCTAGATCTAATTCTTGAAATCGATTCCTCACTTCCACAGCATATTCTAATGGAACTTGATCCAGATTATACCTGAAAGGCCTTCTAGTTTTCTGCGTTTTCCTCAATCGAAGCTTAATCTTGGCAACAAGAAGCTGATGATTGGTGCCACAATCGGCCCCAGGCCTTGTTTTTACTGCTTGTATAGCGCTTCTCCATCTCTGCCGGCAAATAATATAATCGATCTGATTCCTGTACAGACCGTCCGGTGAAGTCCATGTGTACAGGCGCCTCTTGTGCTGTTGAAAATGAGTATTCGCTATGGTCAGGTTGTTTTCTTGACAAAACTCTACTAGCCTCTGTCCAGCTTCATTTGGCTCACCAAGACCGAACTTGCCTGTAATTCCGGATGTTTCTTCACTCCCTACCTTAGCATTCCAGTCTCCTATGAGAAAAACGACGTCTGATGATGGGGTGCGGTCTAAAAGGCATTGTAGGTCCGCATAAAATCTCTCAACGTCAGCTTCTTCAGCAGTAGTTGTCGGTGCATAGACTTGGATAACTGTTATGTTGAAAGGGTGACCTTGGATCCGAAGTGAAATCATTCGGTCGTTTTTGGGGTTGTACCCTAGCACTGCTTTGCCCATTCTTCTGTTTACTATGAGAGCGACCCCATTCCTTCTCTTGGATTCGTGCCCACAATAAAAGACATAATGGTCGCCGGAGTTAAATTCTCCCATTCCGGTCCACTTGAGCTCGCTGATACCCAAGATATCAATGTTCAATCTGTCCATTTCTCGCTTGACGATATCCAGTTTACCTTGCGTCATAGATCTTACATTCCATGTTGCTATGTGATACATTTCCTTGCAACATCGAACTTTCCGGTCGCTTCCCGACACATCCACAACTGAGCGTCCTTTTGGCTTTAGCCCAGCCGCTTCATTCGTCCTGGAGCTACTAGGAATCGCCCTTTGTTCATCCCCAGTAACATGTGGGACGCCTTCCGACCTGGGGGGCTCATCTTCCGGCGCCATATCCTTAATGGTATTGTGACTGGCCATAGGGTTTTCTTGGCAGGAAATACTGGAGTGGGTTGCCATTACCTTCTCCAGTGAATCACCTTTTGTCAGAACTCTCTGCCGTGACCTGTCTATCTTGGGTGGCCCTACACAGCAGAGCTCACGACTTCATCGAGTTTCGCAAGCCCCTCCGCCACGACAAGGCAGTGATCCATGAAGGGGCCTAGAGCCATAGTAAACTGATAAGGGCATATGGGCAGTCCCAGCGCTCTTTTTACGCATTTTCTCATTAGAGACTCAATTTTTTCTTTTTCCACCGCTTTCAAATCTAGATACGGCGTTGCGTAGCTCACTCGGCTGAAGATGTAGGCCTGCATCAGTTTCATCAAGCTCTGCTTCGCAAGGCCCTCAAAATTTCAAACAACCAGCCACTGTTGATAGTGGGGGACTTTAATGCACATCACCAGGAATGGAGGTACCCGCACCAGTGCCCAAAAGGTAGACAGCTGTGGGAGGATACGCATGACCTATGGCTCACTCTGCAGGAATGTTGGGAAAAAGGCGAGCTCCCACAACAGTGGAAGACGGCAAGCATTATTTTAATACCGAAACCAGGGAAGCCTCCTCAACTGGCAAATTTACGACCCATTTCCTTAACTTCATGCGTGGGGAAATTGATGGAGCACGTCATCCAGACCAGACTGATGAGTTTCATGAAGCAGGGTGATCTGTGGCCACATGAGATGGTCGGGTTCCGTCCTCACTTGTGTACGCAGGACGTCATGCTCCAAATCAAACATGACATAATAGACTCAAAGTCTAAAGATGCGAAAGAAGTTTTGGGGCTCGACCTCACGAAGGCTTTCGACAGCGTAAATCATGAGGCGGTCCTGGAAGGGCTGAACACGATTAATGTAGGTACCAGGACATATCGGTACATCAGGGACTTTCTGACGGGTAGAACGGCCTGCATGAAGTTCCAGACGCTGGAATCCCCCGCAATAGAGCTAGGGAGTAAGGGTACGCCCCAGGGATCAGTGCTGTCCCCCCTACTCTTCAACGTGGCTATGAGGGAACTCCCCGAGCAATTGGCAAAGCTCGAAGGATTAAAATTTAGTATATATGCGGATGATATCACCCTGTGGGTCAACCGGGGAAGTGATTCGTGCGTCGAAAACCTGCTCCAAGTCGCCACCGACATTATAGTCGATTACGCGGCAGAAAGAGGCCTAGCGTGCTCGCCGCAGAAATCAGAATTGTTTATATACAATCCGAAGCACTTAAGGTGCAAGACACCGTCAGAGATCAAAATTAAAGTGGCGGGTAACGAGGTCGAGCAAATAAGAATCTTGGGCTTGATTCTCCAGTCACACGGACATAATGGCGAGACCATCAAGAGGCTGGAGAATCACGCGATGCAGACCCTGAGCCTAATTAGGCGGGTGGCCAACAGAGGCCGAGGGTTAAAGGAGATAGATGAGAGAAAAAATTATAAATGTAAAGCCTGCGAAGCGAGGGGGACCCTCCCCCATATACTTTGGGAATGGCCTAAGTCTCCGGGCGTTAAGGAGAACATTAAAAGTAGAGAAGCCTGGGTAACCCTGCTGCGAAGCGACGCCCCCGCTGACCAGCGAGAAGCCGTCCGCCTGGCGGCTGAGGCCGCGAATAACCAATATACATATTCGCCAGTTCTTAGTTGAGGAGGTTCCAGCCCCCGTTCCTCAAGCCTGCCTGCCTGCCAGGAGCGGGGAGTAGGGGGCCTCCTAAATCGGTGGAAATTAAGTTTTAATCATCATCATCATCATTACCTCATCGTTGCGGATGGCTGAGGCCGTGAATAATAAATGTATATTCACCAGTCCTTAGCCGTGGAGGTTACTACCCCCGTTCCTCAGGCCTACATGACAGGAGCGGGGAGTAGGGGGCCTCCTAACTCTGTGGAAAATGAAGTATGGGAAGCGGTGGAAAAGAAACCCGATTGCAAGGCAACCGGGCCTGAAAATAAGCAGTGGGAAAGGCTGGAATAAGGGAAAGGGCAGTTGGGGCATGGTGGATCACGACGGAATTTGTAGATATAGCCGTGCAGGGTTTATGAGCGTATTCAGCTGTACCTGCCGAAGGGCGTGAGCCTCCCGAACGAAGAGATTAGGATGAGGGTCGGGGTAGAGCTTGCGGTCTAAGCGAGCAGCATTGTAATAATCGCTATTCGGATAAAATAAACAGAAACGGGGGCAGTGGACATTCTTGTTTTCGCAGAATGGCGACAGTGTTATGACAAGAAGAACCACTGAAAATAAACCTGCAGGACAATTTTGTAAAATGAAGCATTTCTCAGCAGAAACAACTCACGTTTACGTGATTTAAAAAAAAATCAGTTCCGCAATCTTTCTCACCGCGAGCAAAATGCCATCCTGTCACACTGTACTTTCGAAGTCCCCGTCCTAATGAGCTTTTATGGGAGTGCGCTGAGCTGCAAACAAGTATGAACACATTGCCACTTGCAAGAGCCAGTCAAGGTTTCAACGCATCGCTGACTTTGTACGGCCGCATATGGCCTACGCCAGAGAGCGCCGCTGCAGCGCGCGTTGCGAGCCGGCAATGGGCACGGAGGAGGCTTAAGCTCTTCGCAGCGGCTCCTATTTCTCTCTTTCCACCTTCCTCCCTTCCCTTGCGGCGTGGTTGAGGTGTCCGCCCCGCCGGGGTGGTGCAGTGGTAAGACGCCCGACTGCTGTGCCGGAATACCCGGGTTCGAACCCGACCTCGGCGGCTGCGTTTCGGTGGAGGCGAAACGAAGAGGCGTCCGTGTGCTGTGCGATGTCGGCGCACGTTAAAGATCCCCAGGTGGTCGAAATTTCTCCGTAGCCCTCCACTACGGCTCCTCTCTCTCTCTCTCTCTTTCCAGTTTCACTCCCACCTTCCGCCCTTCCCTTACAGTGAGGTTGAGGTGTCCACAGAAAACAAGTGCGACAGTTACCGCGCCTTTCCCTTCCTAAAAACCAATCAATCAGGTTGAGGTGTTCACAAAAATGAAGTGAGGCAGCTGCTGCGCCTTTCCCTTCCTATAAATCAATCAATCAATCAACAGCTTCGCAGTGTTTTCAGCACTGCTTTGCACTTTGCTGCCGTAAAATAAATGTTGGATGGCTGGTTTGTGGGGTTTAACGTCCCAAATCGACTTAGGCTGTGAGAAACCCCGTAGTGAAGGGCTTCAAAAATTTCGATCATCTGGGGTTCTTTAACGTGCTCTGACATCGCACAGCACACGGGCGCCTAGCTTTTCACCTCAACCGAAAAGCGGCCGCAGAGGCGGGATTAGATTTCGCATCTTTGGGGCACAGTATTCGAGCACCCTAATCACTGCACGATCATGTCGGGGCGTAAAATAAATTATGGATGCAGTTATTAATGCGAACGCACTCCCCCGGTGCCGCCGGGTATCCACCGGTTTCCGACGGATGCAAGCTTTTCCTTAGCCTGATACTCGGCTCTTCTGGGCTGAAATGCTTAAGGGGCCAGGGACCAAAATGTTGGTTCAAAGAAAATGATTATTAATGCGAAAACATTAATGGCAGTGTTGCCGAGGCCAAATCTTGCACGCAAAAATGAAGCCACAGCGGTGTAGCGGGTCTTAACGAGAGAAATAAGTGATCTGGAAATTAGTGATAAGCAAATCTGCGAAAAGAAAACGTAAGTGATAATAAAGTAATTGACAAGTAGATTAGTGATAAGAAAGTTGCTGATCCGGAAATGAGTGATAAGATATTTTGTGACAACGAAATTAGTTGCAAGGAATTTAGTGACCAGAAAATTAATGAAATTAGTGCAAATAGTGGTTTCGAATTTCTCCAATGCGGGTTACCGTATTGATCTCAGAGTTTGTTCGTACAAGAGTGTGGACGAGGACCATCTATGAAAAGAGGCCGAGGCTAAAAAAAATTATTTATTTATAGGAAGGGAAAGGCGCGGTAACTGTCTCATTTCTTTTCTGTGGACACCTCAACCGCTTCGTAAGGTAAGGGAGGAAGATGGCAGTGAAAGTGGAAAGAGAGAAAGAGGAGCCATAGTGGAGGGCTACGGAGTAATATCGACCACCTGGGGATCTTTAATGTGCGCTGACATCGCACAGCACACGGACGCCCCTTCGTTTCGCCTCCATCGAAACGCAGCCGACGTGAAACCAAGAGAGAAAGAGTGCGGAGGTGGCGTCTACGTCAGACGTGCAAGACCTTTTCTAACACGAAAGTAAAAGGATATGTGCAAGCGATTTCAAATTGATATTCACAGGCCTTGCGTGTGCGGTGGTTTCAAAGCAATGGTCACATCATGTTTGAATGGTACAAATGACCGGTCCAGTTATGAACGTTACAAGGTACTTGTCTTTTCGCTTCTATTTGAGGTACGAAGGGGTTACTGTATAGTGTTTTAAAGCAATAAGGAGTATCGATCGTTGAGTGGGATATTATTTTCCATCAATATTTTTTATGTTGGCATTTGACGCTGCTATATAAACAATCCTACAGTGTCAAGGAAGACCACATACAAATACAATGGCAAGCATTCTTGCTCGGAGTACATTGGGTACAAAATATTATCAGAAAAATAAAGATATCAACCCAAAGCGTCACCTTAGGACGCTTCCTGCTCCTAATAGGTCACGGGCAATCTTCACCTGAAAAGAACATTTTTTTCTTAGCTTTTCGTCATCCATGGCTGTTGTCTAACAATGGGAAAGTTTTAAAAAATGAATTCTTTATCCTTGCTATTCAACTTTCGGCTTGTTTTGTTCTGTTTGTTCCTCTCCAAGCGCTTTTTATTTTACTACGTGTGGAAGAGCGCGCCGAAATGCGACTTGCGCTGCTAAGCAAGTAATCGGATGACTCGAAAGGGATTCAGACAAGGCGGACGCGCGCCCACATAAGTTCAAAATGAAGTTTGGTTGGAATCTTATTAGGTCTCCTCGGGCGGACCGAAATAGGGGGAAAGTGTGGTAATGCAGATTCGCTATTTCACAAATTATCCACCCTTCCCTTCTCAGCGAATCCCGCATTTCCCTTCTCTCGAGTACCGTACCCCACCCACCGTTCGCTCTCTGTTTTCCGGCGAGATAAGCTCATTGTAAAGAGAGTCGAAACATTTTTATTTCCTTCTTTTGTCGCCATGCTCGGAATCCGTCCTCTCTTTCCTTAATCTGCCCTTGTCGGTTCCACGTCGCCTTTATTGACGGTAATACCTTTGAATAGGTCGCGCGGGAGCTATTTCTTGCTGCATCTAACGTGGCTACGAATACTGGAGTACATTTCTTTGAATTATTAGCCTTCAAGTTGGCGACATCGTTAATTCCGCTTCTCCAATAACGGCCGTACATGCTTATTGCTGCTGTATCTTTATTAAAGTATTTCTTGTTGAAGTCCGATATTTGTGCTTTTCGCCTTGCACTTTGGTTTATAACGAGATGCTTCCAGAAAAGAAATTGCTGATATGAGACATATTGGATAGAAAAACCGCGCGGAAGACGAACACCACAGCAAACGAACACAAGACGTGTTTAGTTTTGTCCTTTTTTCCTCTTTAATAAACTTTCAGTTGTGAGTCAGCCTCGTCTTGTGTTCCTTTGCTGTGGCGTTCGTCTTTCGCGCTGTTATTCTACCCAATATGTTCCACCAACTCCCCCGTTTGGCTATAGTGTTGGTATGAGACGCTGTGAGCTTAGTTATTACTCTGGTTCCGAGTACTGCTTGTTGAGCCCTTTTCTTGAGGTAGCCACAATCCTACCTTCCCGCTTCCATTACCTCCCTCCTTGACCTGAAGGTGTGCTTCACTGCACAACTACTTGCTCTATGTTTGCCTATTAGAGTGTCAACGAAGGCTGCGGTGCCGCCGAGCTCACAATGATAGAGCTAACATGCGCTTCTACTGCAGCACTTGGCAATGCCACAGCAACTGTGCTTTAATTCTGTGCATTTTGATCAAGTTCGCCTACTGGGAGATGTCTGTGAGCTTAAAAGAACCTCAGGTGGTCAAAATTTTGGAACCCTCCACTACGTCACCCCGCATAGCCGATTGCCATTCGGGTGGTTGCTTCATATAAGCTAAACCAAACTATCGCGCTTTAATATGCCAGGCTGAAGTTTATTACATCAGCACGAATAAGATTGAACCAGATAGCTGGAAACCACTGCTCAAGCTCAGAGTCGCAGGAAAATTAAGTGTTTCAGCAAGAACAACTTAGGGCATAGTGAGTTAGGAGAGATAGATATTGAGCTTTGCTGGTCGGCCTTTTTAAGTCCGGGATCCCGGTGATCTCCGTCGCTGCCTTGTTCCTCATCACCATCATGAATTGTGTGCTCGGGTCGAAGTCGGTCAGGAGAACTTCCTGCTGCTCCAGATAAGCTCTGATAAGACAAGTATATTGGAATCATTCTCCTCTCTCTTTCCGCAGTTGCCCTGTGAAATTCATTCTCAGTGTGTCCACTATCTTTTAAAACTCATATTCGCCGCGAGATCGACCTAGAGGTGGCGCCGCCGTCACTCTTATAGTGGGGATCAGCATCCGGCAGCGCTCGCAGAAACGCACGCGGCGTATGTCTGCTTCCGAGTTTACGGCGGGTTTGTTGGCCAGCAAAACGTGCCTCATGCAATGCATTATATATATATATATATATATATATATATATATGCGCTAACCTCAGGAAAACAAAGCACGTAATCACTCGTCTTTTAGGTTCACTGGCGTCGCTTTGCATGCTTTTTAGTTTGTAAGTAAAAAGTGCGCTAGGTCGCTGTCGTGTTCAGGCTAGGAATTTTGAAGACTGCAGATTTCTTTATCATTGTAATTATTGTTGAGCCGTGTCTTGGGGCAGTTCTGTCGTTTACTTCCAAAAACCAGTGTACGTTAAAGAACCCCAGGTGGCCGACATTACCGGAGTCCTCCACTACCGCGTCTCTCGTAGCCTGAGTCGCTTTGGGACGTTAAACCCCGCAAACCAGCTTCTAAAAAGAAGTACTGGATTTATAGCTACCCTGGAAGGAATGGAGTTCACCTTATCTGGCTATAAATATGTATTTATTTCAGAAATAAACACCGATGGTTAAGCCCGTATGAAACTATTTTACTCCCCTTGTCAGAAATAACCAGTTCGCTCGAAAGACACACATACGAATAAAGGGTTTTAATGCTACCAGTGTACATTGATATATGTGCATTATGTAATTATTAGTGTAACAGGTAATGCAAAGATTTGCTTCTCAGATGTTCCAGCATTTCTCGAAAGCAAAATGTACTCATTACCACTGTTACGGATGAGCACAATCCTACAACAAAATAAAAAAGAAATAATATGCGCCCCGCTGGGGTGGTGCAGTGGTTACGGCGCTCGACTACTGTTCCCAAGGGCGCGGGATCGAATCCCGGCCTCGGCGGCCGCTTTTCGATGGAGGCGAAAAGCAAGGCTCCCGTGTGCTGTGCGTTTTCAGTGCCCCTTAAAGAACCCCATGTGGTCGAATTTTCGGATTTCTGGCTATATGACGGCTAAGGTGAGGCGGGCTTCGGTGTCGTAGACCACATGGGATGGTCTAACGAGCAGTCAAATCCTACAGCCAAGGAGCGCCTTTCAAACAGCCGGGGTCGAACGCCCCTTTCTCGAAATGAGCAGTCGGACGCCCTACCACTGAGACACCGCAACCGAGGTTTAACACACACAAAAAAAAAAAGAACTCAGACAACATCTTAGGTACAGAAGGCAAGGAGTGGCTTGTTCAAACTGGATTTTGCTATGCCGTAGTCTTCGGTCGCATGTATCTGTAGCTGCGATATTCCAAACAGAAACGGGAATATACGATTTTTGAGCGTTTGCATTAGGTTGTATTGACGGACGCAACCTGTTTTGCTTTGACACGGCGCTTAACGATAGCAGAGCTTCGTTTGAGACACCGCTGTCAAATAATCTCAAGCGCCGAAGACCGCAATTGATGATATCCTTTGCAGCGTGACATACTCGATGTGGAAAAGTATTTTTTTTTTTTTTTACGGAGCGTGGGGTAATAGCCTGTTAATATTTCTTTTGCAAGAGGCAGATAGGCAAGCAAAAGTGCACAGGAACCGCAAAACAAACACTGGAACCGCGCAACAAACAAACAGCACTCTTGTGTTCGCCGCAGACGTTCACGTAGATCACTACGGGCTGACACGTGGCGCGAACACGCATCCACACTGGGTAAGTTTCGCCGCTATGCCGCTAGGTGGCGACTCTGCTCGATCTCGAGGCCAAGAACCCTATACTCGGACCACACAAGTTTTTTTTTTTTTTTTTTCATACGCCCATTCATTTCATGATCTGGCAATCGCCTGAGTGATTCATGGTTAAATTACTTATCTGTCTTGGTTTACCAAACTAAGTTAGATCCAGATGTATCCAAATGAGCAGTATTTATTTACGCCAAGAAATAAGCCGGACTACCTCCACATACAGCACTCTCTTTTTATTTGCGATAAGGAGCGTGTTTTGCTGTTTTTCCCTTTTATGTTTCAAGAGGTTTGGAGAAAAACTTTAGGTGGTGCTATCAATTTCATAAATACCATAAATAGACCTGCAGGTTAATGTTCCTTTCAAATAAAATAAGATATTTTTTGCTACACAGCTGCAGTGATAGCTATATTTAGAATGACTTCGGGGGCCCCTGTGCTACTTCCAGTTCATGTGAGGTTTTACAATCAAGGCGAATTCATAACAGCTAGCAGATCTGAAGGAACAAGCTGTAAGGTTTATCGAAAACTTTGAAAACAATGATATGACAAGTGCTTTATTTAAGAATATATTATTCAATATCAACAAAATGTGGCAAGTTGGCTAACTCTCTTAACTCCTGTGGGCACGATTCGCATTCGTCCACAGAATCACAAAGTCTTTTTATGGTCCACACCACACTGCCCGCTCCTTTGTCTACCTCGTTCGTAGCGCTACCCGGGGTCACCCACGTGACCAGGTGAGGGGTTTAACAACTGCTTCGCCGGCGCTTGAATGCTCACTGACGCCGTAACTGAGGTGTGCGCCGGTACGAGTGCATCGACGATTAGGCGCAGGCGTTAGGACGGAGCCTGATAATGCAACCGATATAACTTGCCGAGAAGCAGCACCGAAGTGAAAGTAGGATCGATTCGAGGCACAGAACTAAGAGCGGAAAGCTCGGATAGAGAAGTGCCCGTATTACCATGCAGCCATGCTTAACAAAGCATCTAATTGGATAACTAGGTTTAGCCAGGATAAACTTCCACATTTTTTTCTTTCAATGTCAAAGGTTTCACGCATTCATCCTTATAATGCGAAAGCATAATTTCGCTAAGTTCACAGATTTCTGTCCGCAGCAGTTGTGAGTAATCGAGAAGTAGTAGAGGTCAGTGAGCGGTGTCAATTGATATAGGGTGACGTAATGTTGCGTCCAAAAATTTTAGGGAAATAGGTTAATTAGGTCATTAGTTAAGGCAAAAATGTAAAAATAAAGGCGAAAATGGTATCATTAGTCAATGGCTTGGCACCACACTTGAATGTATCAAATACTAAAATAGTTAATTGCGTCAGTCAATTAGGGTGACGTCAAGACGTATCAAACACTAAATAGTTAATTAAAACAGTCAATTAAGGTGACGTAACGTCAAGGATCTCACGTCGCGCAACCTGAAGTCGAGCCAAAAAAGGGCATAGGAAGGGTTTGGCGCGCAATTTGAAGGTACCAGACTAAAACAGTTAATTAAGTCAGTCAATTAGGGTGACATCAAGGATGTGACGTCCCACAACCGGGAGTACAGCCGAAAAAGGGCATAAGAAAGAATTTGCGCGCCATTTGAAAGTACCAAGGACTAAAATGGGTAAACAAGAAGTGAATTAAGCAACTAGAAGCAACCAGAAGCAACTTATTTTGGGAGGGGGGGGGGGGGGGAGGGCTTTAAGCCTTCGTGATGACGTATTAAAACCGCTTTAACACATCAGGCAGACGTTTTGAAGTCAATGCTCTACCTTTCAAACATTACGATGCGCCTATAGCCTCGGAAAGGTACATGGACACGATATAGCATGGTTTGAGGTGCGGCGTCTCTGAATGCTACCTAGGCGATGTGGTCATTCTTGAGAGACTTTCAATGCAACTTTGACTGCATCTCTCTGACTTCGTCCTCAATTCAACGAAGTGAAGACATGGCGATCGCCAGGCATTGTTGCTCAGATGTCTCGTCCACCGGCAGGATGTGCACTGGGCTGGATATCATGTGTACCGGCTGGATATCATATATCCAGGAAACGGCGGCTGTCAAAGAGTTCCGCAGTTTCTTGGTGATTTGCTGTTGATTTTCTCATTGTATGCCCCGCTTTCCTTGGATATGCTCTTCACTGACGAATCTGATATACTGGCAAGCTTCTTGTGAAAGGAGGTTTGAGAGCGAATACTTGTTTTGCAAGCTTTAGTTTCTATTAACGCTGCACTTTATCCTGTCCACTTCGAATCTTTCACGCCAACAAAAGGTCTTGAGGCGGTGAATGATGTCTGAGATGGTGCTATTCTGGTTCAGCGCTCCAACAAGAGTGATCATGTTACTGACTGCATACTGACCGTTCTCAAAAGGAAGCCTGGGCGAAACTATAGGGTCATGCAACAGAACTGCTTTGCAGCAGACTTCGGCATCCAGTGGTGCCACTCATACTTACATGGATGCCTATTCCCTTTTCTTTTTTTTTTCAGTGATCAACACTCTTTCTCCTAGCTGGTCAACCTTCGAGATCTATATGGCCGTCTCGTGCACTGGGCATTTCGTCTACACGAGTGCACCTTGAGGGGTATGTGTAAGAGCGGCTCACAGTGCGCCGTAGCAGACTGTCTTTCACGGCTTCACATTGTGCGACGCTAACAACTTCCACGATTCCATTTAGGTCTTGTATGCAAAATATATGGGCGTTAAACTCCTTTAATCTGAACAGGAAAATATGTGGGCCTCAAACCTCTCTTCGCCGCGCAGGCCCATTAGATAGCTATATGCTATTTTTATGTACCCGACGGTCTCCTATGGAAGGAAGGCTATTGTCCTGAGGGCCCACAACCACCGCGTTTTGTTCCAAAACTTCTTTGTGCCTATCAAACATTCTATGGGCGCCTAGCAATTTCGGACCACTTCGTACACTCACCGTGCCCAATAACGGTTCTTGTGGCTGAAGATGCGATCGACTATTGAACTATACGGGTCCAATTGCACGCAATGCCGGTTGAACAAAAGCCGTACAACGGCTTCAGCGGGGCTGTTGAACACTGTGGCGCCTCTCAGCGCTCCCTTCGAGCACGTCACCACAGGAATTCTGGGTCCGTTTCCGAAGTGTGACATCGGCAATCGCTGGATTGTTGCCGATTATTCCAATCGGTACCGTGTAATGGCCACTATCTTATCGGCTACTGTATGCCAAGTGTCCCTGTTTCTGCTCCCCCTGTCGTCCATGGCGTCCACAGACGTTCCTGGCTCTGTACGCAACTATTGTCGGCCCCTTCACGTGCTACCTCTTGCGAGCGAACCACATGAATGATCCATATTCAAACCCATTCGCAGCACGAATAAAACTACGACAGGAAGAAAACACACACGACAGAAAACACACGTCCTGTCGTGTGTGTTTTCTTCCTGTCGTAGTTTTATTCGTGCTGTGTTTTCTTCCTGTCGTTGTTTTATTCGTGTTGCGAATGGGTTTGATTATGGATAATTACCAACTGGCCCAAACATAGCTGTTATTGGACATGAATGAGCACATCAACAGAACGTTAACCAATGTGAGCTCGATGTATGAGCCTGGGATTACCAGAACTTGGACACCATCATGCCTTTCGTTACATACCTACGCTTTCAACGCTGTGACCAACAGCAGCCTGGACCCTATATTGCTGCTTTGAATCAGGAACGTCTACTACGTAGCAGAGGCCCAGTGTCTTAAAATAGAATAGCAGGGGATCACCCAGGTGTTAGTAATAGCTACGCGAAGATTCTTCGAGACGCGCTGCACTGAGCGCCGTCGGCACGTCCCTTGCGCACCGGGATATAGGATGTGTCTTTTGCGACTGCTTAGGAAGCATGAACTTCACTATAAACTGTTCTATTACGATGTTTCTTGCGTCGTTATTACCCAATTGAGTAACGTAACCTACAAGATTGCACATCCCGGTGCGACTGGTCACCGGTAAACGAAGAGAGCAATTTCTCACGTTGCATGTTTGAAGTCCTTGCATTCTCGTGAGAGACCATAATTCGCCTCTTGAGGGAGCCTTTATAGGGTTATAAATTGGGCAGTTACCGTGATTTTCTTTCGCACTGGGCTTTCAAAGGTCGAACGTAATGCAGCGGTTCTGATTCGAACCCATTCTTCATTAACGTCTTCACTCGTAAGGCGAGCCTTTATGGGGTTATGAAATTGGACATTTACCGTGATCTCCTTTCGCAATGGGCTTTCAAAGACCCAAAGGTCGAAGGTAACACGCCAGGTCTGAGTCGAGCCCATTCTTCATAAACGCCTATACTCGCAGCAATATCTATAAACAAACGGCGCTAATGCCATCTGACGGAGCCCCACCTCCTTGATTGCCATCATAACATCGAAAATCCTGTACGCATATCCGTACAAGCGACTTAACGCGACCCAACGCCTTCAGCTTGAGCGAATCAATCGCAAGGCGATGCGCCTAGTTACTGGTCTGCCACAGTACTGCCCAACGCCTTCAGCTTGAGCGAATCAATCGCAAGGCGATGCGCCTAGTTACTGGTCTGCCACAGTACTGCCCAGTAGTGAACCTACACGCATGCAGAAATATTAATGCCCTTCAGGATCTGGCAGAGCAGCAATCGCAAGCCCAGCGAGTCCGTCTCTCCACAACGGCGGCTGGCCGACAGATCCTGCAGGCATTAGGCTACAACGTTGACAATTTAGAGCCACTTTCGTCCGCCGCCCCACCATGGGAGTTGATTGACTTTGTAGATGGTATACCATAACCAAAGAATAAGAGTTCAGCTAATCCTCAAAGGCGCAAGGCTGCCGCCAAACGTCATAGGAAGATGTCACACAAGCTAGCCCAGGAAGGAGCTATCCAACTATACACAGACGCCGCTCAGTTTCAACACTGCGCAGCTATAGCTTGTCACGACTCTGTGTCAGATACCTCGGTAGTTCAACGGCTTTCCGAGGAACACACTGTTACCAATCTCGAACTCATTGCCATACGACTTGCCATTACTCGAATAGTAGCAAGACAGGATCGGGCTCCGTGCACCTACCATGTTTACACAGATTCACAAGCAGCGTACACTGCATGCCGCGCAGGGGGAGCAGACTACGCCATTCTGAACACTATTCGAACACAAGCCCGTTGCCTGAGAAAGGAGGGCTACACCTTAATTATCAAATGGATTCCTGCACACGAATGAATCACTGGAAACGAAAAGGCACACCAGGCAGCGCGCGCAGCAGCTCTTTCCGCACCTTTGCCTGGATCCACATTCGTTTCCGCTTCGTGGCCCCCTGAGGACGTTACGCATCCGTCGTCGCCTCATATGGATAGGGCGGAGACATGGCATCGAGCACAACGCTATCGTCGAAGCATACTCCAGCACTTGGCCAACCCTGAGCAACTATATCGCCGCCCAGATAGCTCATTCCGGAGAGTGGAGGCAGTACTCCTTCGCCGAGCCCAGACTGTTCAGCTTCTGTCACCCGCGAGGCTGCACCTCATAAACCCGCAGGTATACCCTTCTCCTCAGTGCCCGACATGCCCGGCCAGAGGCACGGCCGAACATCTCCTGTGGAGCTGCCCTACTTTTCACGCAGTACGGGAGAGAGCACTCAAGTCCCTGGGCGGGCTTCGACCTGCAACCCTGCAGGCATGGGTCGATCCCCCATCGCACATCGGGCGATCAGACGCAACCCGGCTCTGGCGAACTTTTCTTTCTTACTTCAAGGAAGAAGAAGGACCAGGCCATTACTTCACAGAGCCGACCTCGGGACGATCCTACCTCGAGGAAGAAGTGGACACCGGTCTCTCATATCTATCCCAACCTTCACCCCCACCCCCGCCCATTCCCTCACCCCCACCCTTAACCGCTCCCCCACCCCTACATCCATGAAGCAACTTAGTTCTGCCGCAAAGTAAACGCCTACCGTAAGCAGAAATAAAGACGTAATAAAAAAAAAAAACAAAAAAAAACGGTTAGCTTTTTAATTGTAAGCTTTCAAAAATATGCGGCATCAACCATTTATGTGAAACTCATGTACCTCAATATAATTTAAGCAGTCTACTTCCCAGTATAATTTCAGGAACATCACAAAAATTAGACGATCTCTTTAAAGTTTCTTAAGAGGAGAAGGGCGAAAGCCTACCCTTCCTCCCCTATAATTTGTATCTCATCGTTTGCCTCTTATCGGCGTTCGTTGCAGTGCCACATATAATTATAATTTGTTTACAGAAAAGGAAAGCTCAGTATCTGTCACACTTTTTCCGGCTGTACACCATCACTCCTGTCGTATGGCGTTCTTTGGCACGCGTTTAAGTGTGGCATTGCAGATGGCAGGAACGCTAGACAAGAACTAATCTCGTGGAATCTCGCTGAAAGTGACAGATCTCACGCACGAATCTCGTGCACGGGACTTCGTTCCATGAGCCTAGAAAGGCTATCGCCTTAAAAATGTAAAACCTTGGCATGGACCATGCATTCCCTTCTTCCCATCCCCTTCCCCTCACCTTCTTCCTTCTTGTGGTTTGAAGTAGACACGGCAGAACTGACTTAGCACCCTCCGACGGAGAGCAGTTTGCCACAGCGGCTTGCGTCCATCGATCCTTGATCTTCGATGATTGATCACCCACATCTCCCTTAAACCCAAGAGTCATTACAGAATACTGTCTACTGAATCTATTCAGCGTGCCGAGATGTCGAAGTGTATGAGAAGGTAAAAAAAAAAACACTTGCGCTAAGCTGCAGTTTACGCTGAATTGGTGTGCTTTTCATACGTGCGGGACCCGCGATGCCTCAGGTGTCAGCTTGCGAACGACGGGTATCACTTGTATAAGAATATATCGAAAACATTGTACATGCTCTGTCTGTGTGTACATGCATAATCAAAAGAATCTCGGTTTTGTTATTGCTCCATGTCAGTTATTAGGAAGCAAGCAACAGCCCGAAATGAACTGAATATTTGCTCTCATTTGCTCATCAATGATTAGAAACGGCATTCACAAAAATTGTCTCGGCTCCGTTATATGTATTTATTGTGTTTAACTATTCCAGCAGGCAGGCTTTTCATACAGCAGGACACATACTATTCTGCTGTTGCTTATCACGAATTGTTTCTTCCTCTTTCTACTCTTAGCGCGTTGAAAGAAAATGTGCGTAATGTAGGCAGTGGCCATTTTATTTAGGCTTTTTTCTTTTTTTTTTTGCCCAGTGCAGCTGACAAGTGTGCTTGGCTTTCATTGCATTGTAAGAAGTGCATTTGTTTAGTGTTAGTACTATTATATTCTATTTGTAATAATGTGTATCTGCGTTGGGGGCCATGAAGTTTTTATGTACTTTCACTCAGTGACCTCTTGCTATAAGGTTTCTTTTTTTTTTTGGATTGAGCTTAAATACATGTTGTTCTGTCACTAGAGACAATGTTTTACGCGTGGATAAAAATTTATTACTGCAAAATTATGTTTTACATTGAAAAGAAAAACTTATGGCAGCTCAACTTGGTTAAGCGTGGATATGCGTAGAGAAAGTCACCGAACGTATTGTTTGCGAAGTCCGACTCGAACGTTCTCGTCTCCAATTCGCTGGCTGCAAACCATGTGGTGTGATCGGCGATTCGGAGCGTCTTCTTGGCGTCTTCCGAATCTTCTTGCTCTATTTGACCGGCTTCTTGGTTCTTCCCTTCTTCTTTGGCTCGAAGAAACTAGTTGCCATGGTTATGGCGCATGCGCAGCAGTGACTAGCGACGCTTACACCAAAAGCGCCGCTGACTAGCCTGGCATAGTTTTCGCTACAAAAGAAATAGAATTCGGGCGTCAGATCCACAGATCTATATCAGGCCAGAGTAAGGCTTTTTGTTCGTTTGTTGTTGTTTTTTTTTTTTTAGGGGAGTAGCGATGGTGAACAGCAGCTTATATGTTCGGGACTTGACGCAGGAGCATATTTTTAATGCAGAATCGTTGAAGGTACCGGTACGTCCTCCACAATATGCAGCGTCGACGGTGTTAGGAGCGAAAACTCCAACCTACCTAAACTGCCGTCACAGCGGCGGCAGAAAAGGGCGAAAACAGGTTTACCTGCCCCCACACCCAGCTTACACCAAAATCCCATTCCCAGCCTCGTTACAACACCTTCAAAGGGGCATGTCTCCTGGCGCTGCCGTTCTGTAGTCGCGCCAACGCCGTGTGCACCTAAGTTTGCAAAAAAATTCCAATCTAAGAAATTCCGCTACGCTCCGCAAGTCGCCCACCCAACGACATTATGCGTACGCAACTTTATTTATATCTACAACAATTTGCTACTCTCTAGAGCGTCTGGGTGTAAAACTGCTGCGTCATTTTTGCTTTGCTATAACTGCTGAACACAGAAATGGACACAGACTTTTCGATAATGTGTTTTTTTAGTGACGTTCTTTATGGACTCAATCCATAAGCGAGTTGTTATGAAAGAATAAAACGGGATGTAGTTAAATAAATTAGGAAACGCTGGCTGATCTAATTAAGCTGATGACAGAGCGGTGATGGGGCCCTCACATCTAAGCAATAAATGAGGTTTGGCTGTTCGGTAAGAGCAATGTTGGGCGTGCGCTTGCGGCGTCCCGAGGGCGTGCTACCTGCCTTCAATCAGCTGGCTGTTAGTGGATTCTGACCTCCCGCCTACGCGGAGGGTTCGAGAGGCTTTGCGAAACATTTGGCCGGTTTTACGACGACCTGTTGACAAAGGAGGCGGTAGGAGAGGTAGCCGCGAGCTCCGTGCGTGGGGTATTCCATGCAGGTAATAGGCGACCGAAGCAGTGCTGCAGAACGAGCGTGATAGTAACATTGTGTGTTATTGAAAGTATAGTACAGTTCGGTATGGTACAGAGGCGTAAGATACGGCGTGGTGTGGAGTGCTTTGGTGTGGTATAGTGCAATCTAGTAGGATATGGTATTTATTTATTGTACAAATAAAATGCCGCTGATAGTGGTTTTAAGTGAAGGGAAATACAATGAAACAAAAAAAAATGTAATACGGAATGGATCACACTGGGAGTATTATTAATGGCGCTGAAAATGAACGATGCAATCGTGGAGAGTGGCTTCGGCAGAAAGGTCATTCCAGTCGGCAGCATTTGAAAAAAGAAATAAGAAATTTTGACGCACAGTGGTACATACGCAGTGTAGATAACCTGCTTTGGTGTGATAGGTTTGATGGTGTGATGTGACAAGCAGAGGTAAATTCTGAGGGGAATAAGTGATAAAATTTATGAAAAAGGCTCCGTCTGTCGATATCGGGATGTGCAGTGAGGCCAGGTAGCTTAGCTTCAACCTCAATGTCAGTGCTCAATGTCAGTGACACTAAACTACAATAATCACAGTGGATGAGTCC
>JAJIZL010036969.1:7488-27895 GCA_023969395.1 Amblyomma maculatum
CCAGCTCGCCACCATTCCCTTGACAGAGGGCAGGGCGTTCCCTTGGCCTGCCATCCGACTCCAATACTGAACTCCAATAAGAGCCCAGCATCCGAAATCAGCTAGCTGCGTTTCCTTTCGTACTCTGCAGCAACGCCGCCGTTCCGCTGGCAGCGGGCAGGGCGTTCCCTTGGCCAGCCAACCGACTCCAATGCTAGACTCTAATAAGAGCCCAGCATCCGAAATCAGCTAGGTGCGTTTCCTTTCGTACTACGTAGTACGCCGCCGTTCCCTTGGCAGCGGGGAGGGCGTTCCCTTGACCTGCTGACCGAATCCAATACTGGACACCAATAAGAACCCAGTATTCGAAATCAGATAGCTCGTTTCCTTTCGTACTCCGCAGCTACGTCACTGTTCCCTTGGCAGCGGGCAGGGCGTTCCCTTGGCCTGCCGACCGACTCCAATATATTGGTGCCTCACAGTGCGCCGTCTGTTACATAACTCTCTGAAGTCTTCCGGGACGAGGTGCGCCTGGCATCGCAGCAGCAACAACTCTGATATTCCGAGACAGACTGAGGTCAGACCTACGTATGCATCTGTTCTCTGTCGGGCGCCAGCACCAGTCTTCGACGTGAATATCGCGACTCAAGCAGTGTACACAGTCTAGTCTTTCCCGTGTGCCTGATCGACCAGTCTAACAGCGGCCCCAAGCGTGCTTACATCTCGATTGTATTGCCGGGCTCGTTGCAGGAGCGTCGCCTTCATGGTGGTCGCTTTAGTGAGGAATTCAGCAACAGTACGCGCTGGACTGCGCGCAAGACCGGCGAAAAGCTCCTGCTTGACCCCGCGGCCATGGAGGGGCTAGCACGCTTGAAGAGGCACGTCATGTCCTCCATATACATGCGGACACTTTCGTTAGTCCGCTCGTTACGGGAGTGAAGCGCACCTTCAGCTTTCTCCTGGCTGTCTGCGTTGAGGGATGTGACTAGGAGATTTTGGCGAAATATCTCCCAGGTAGACAGGTTGTTCTCGTGGTTCTCGTACCATGTCCTTGCGGAGTCCTCGAGTGCAAAATACACGTTATGGAGCTTACCGTCGTCGCTTCAGCCGTTGTAATGGGTGACCCGTTCGAAGGTGTCCAGCCAGTCTTCCGCATCCTCGTACACATCGCCGCGGAAAGATGGTGGTGTTCGCGGCGTGTGGTAGCAGATGGGGGCCGAAGACATGCTATCTGTGGCCATTTTTCGTGGAACAGTCGGTCGAGACTGCGTCGTCCTTGTCGAGGTGGCAAGAGGCTCGAATTCAGCTGACTGGCTGCGGAGGCGGTGGCTCGGGCGCTGATGGACCGGTGTGAGATCCGTGTTTTTATTGTGAAAACAATACTGCTAGCACTTCGAGCCTTTGGCGGGTCGTGGCGCCTCCATACATGACCTTTAACGTGACCGTGTGACGTCACGCCAGTCCGAGAGACGGGACCACAGCTCGCGCCATCGGACGGTGGCGGTGAGTCCTTACAGGAGCCGCAACAGTGACGCCACGCTTTTTTCACGTGACCGTGTGACGTCACGACAGACCGAGAGACGGGGCAACACCACTATACACCACCTAGAATACCCCAGCTCGCGCCATCGGATGGTGGCGGCGAGTCCATATACGGCGCGCGCTGTGGCGCAGCCGAGAGAGGGCGCTGTAGCTCGTGGGAATTCCTCCCCTGATGGGGCGTGGACCCACCGCCACTTGCGGCGAGGGCTAGCCTGCCACAGACTTTTTATCTGTTGTAGGCCGTCATTGCACCCGCCACCGTTTCGGTGGTGGATGACGGCCGTTGTTCCGGCGCGCGTCTTTCTCTACCTCTTCCTTTTATTTCTTCTCTATCTTCTTCTGTGTCTGCACGAGGCAGCGGAGGTGGCCCCGCCGGGGTGGTGTAATGGTAAGACGTCCGACTACTGTGCCGGAGTACCCGGGTTCGAACCCGACCTCGGCGGCTGTGTTTCTATGGAGACGAAACGAAGAGGCGTCCGTGTGCTGTGCGATGTCAGTGCACGGTAAAGATCCCCAGGTGGTCGAAATAACTCCGTAGCCCTCCACTACGGCTCCTCTTTCTCTCTTTCCACTTTCACTCCCATCTACCTCTCTTCCCTTACGGCGCGGTTGCGGTGTCCATAGAAAACAAGTGAGACAGTTACCGCGCCTTTCTCTACCTATAAATAAATCAATAAATAAATCAGGCAGCGGAGGTGGCTCAGCTACGTAGCCAGTTGCAGGCCCGTGCATTTTCTCTTCCTTTTTCCTACAGCCACAACAACAACTTCCTAAAGCCACAACTCCTCGCAGTAGTCGGGGCGCAGCCTTACGGTATATCGGATGATGCGTTTAAGGCGAGGCTGGAACGATCTGCTACAGCCAAGCGGCGGCGCCATGCTGAAGAAACAGAAGAAGAACGGGAACAATGGCGAGCTGAACAACGTAATAGGTAATGTATAGTCATAAGCTAATCAAGGGCAACCATGGCACACTACCAGCCGTTGTTGTTGTTGTGGCTGTAGGAAGAAAAGAAAATGCATGGGCCTGCTACTGGCTGTGTAGCTGAGCCTACTCCGCTGCCTCGTGCGGACAGAAGCGAAAATAGACAAGAAAGAAAAAAGAGGGAGAAAAAGACGCGCGCCGCAACAACAGCCGTCGTCCGCCACCACCGAAGCGGTGGCAGGTGCAATGACGGCCTACAAGAAATAAAAATCAGTGGCTGGCTAGCCCCCGCCACAAGCGGCGTTGACCTACCGTCCCAGCCAACGTTACTAGGATCTAGTAACGTTGGTCCCAGCCTCGTAGGGCCAGGAACTGCCACCCTTCACCTCTGCCCCACCAACCGAATAAGGCACAGCCAAGGGTATGGCTTTCGCAATCTTCCAGGCTTAACCATGCTAAGCGTTCAACAAATTTTTATCTTCTAGGCATACGCAGGTCAGGTAGCGTACCAAGCTCGACTCCACCAGATGTGTAACAGCTGTTACACTAAAGAATTACTGCAACGCTGAACGAGGGCACCGAAAGAGCTGAACCAGGAACGCGGGCAACAGGAACGGGCCGACACTTCAATGTTCTCTACTTCTACCAATTGCGCTCCTTCTTCTTAACCTCTAATGCCCGTGTCAATATGCTGGCGGCAGCCACTAAACAGCCCACGTCCGCACTTCAAACCGCCACTCTGGCATGAAGAAATCGAACCTCATCCGACTTGTCGTCCTGAGCCGTATCAACTAGGTGGCGCCTCTACAAAGCCGGGCATCGCTGTCCGAGACATACTCAACCGACGATTAACGCGAAAGCGTTAAGCCGGAACCGCATAGAGCGTTTTTCGCGAGCGAAAAACGTGACGCGCGGCATACGGCCGCGTTGCCGCCGACGCGCGAGCACCCGCACGAGAAAAATTGAGCGGCGGTGTCGCGCCGCGTTTTCCGCGTTGCCAGACCACATAACTCACAACTATATGAGTTATCTCTGTTACCGCATATATAATATGCCCTTTAAATTACAGGACACTACAATAAAAACAATCATCATGTAATTATACAGCGACATTTCCTCCAAAGTGTATTTATCAAACTTAATTTCGAACAGCAACATTGCGTGCGAAACATTACGCGCGAACGAACACGATACATGGTAGAAGAACAAATGGTAGCGTAACTCCCATAGAAGCCTGCGTGTCGACTCTGAGCGAGGCTTTAGTTTCCCAGCGCCCCCTGCGAACTGTGAGGCACAACAAACACGTGACGTTGCTTGTGACGTCACAGGGACGTGATTTTGGCGGGGAATTTGATCGTCTTTTTACTTGTAAACGAAAAGCAAGGCCAACGACGACGGAGGCAGAACGATGCTCAGATAAGGCAGAAAAATGGACACCGTAACTGTTGAGCCAACTTGACATGGATTTCTACAGTCAAGTTTTACGTTAACTGAAATGTTACGGCATCTTTAACCACCTTATCATAGCATCGTTCTGCCTCCGTCGTCGTTAGCCTAGTATTTCGTCGCGCGTCATGTAAACGCATTCTGGGGCTTCGGCAAGCACATGGATAGAATCACATGGCTTGAGGCATTTCACTAAGGGCATAAATGAGTGAAGCTGTGCTGCATAGAAAGCCAGGCTTTATTAATTCACGATTACTTACATGGACGATTCACGACAATGAAATCTTTAAGTGTAGGAAAGCGACCACCGCTCATTCGTCACGGTCTTCATGAAATCCTCGTGATAACAAAATGACCTCAGCGTCGGTCTCCTAACGAGACGCGGTGAGATTATAAAAGGGTAAAAAATCTTGCTAACAAACAAAGTACATATCAGTGTCAAAGAACAACAAAAACAAACGAACGGAATAACTAACGCTAGCGCTAGAACGCCAACCTGTAAGAGCTTAGGTAAGCAATTCAAATTGGGATTACTAGTATTTAGAAGTTAATGCGGCTGAGAAGTCAAAATATCTACGATATAGCTTTTCTCCAATAAATCTCGCCCTGTTCATGATTCCATTATTTTACTCGCGCTTCATTTGCCACTGAGAGGAGTCAATGTGAGGTTACAAATATACAACTTAAGCATTTAACATGTTCATGAGAAAGATCCCATTGACAATAGGAACATCACTGTAATAACAGCTAAAGCACGTTCAGCGAACGTTGGTGCGGTAATACGACGCAGTAAGCAAAACACGCAGCAAAGGGAGCGGAACGGAAGGCTTTGAGCAATGCGACACGCATCTTGGGGGCAATAAAATCTCACCTTCACCGTTCAATTAAAACATGCAGCGATACGCCGCTCATGCAGACGTGTATCCGTAAAACAATTAAGCCACCACTTTTGCGACATGCCTGGGAGGCCGAGCCGAACCGCCGAGCTGTGACGCAGCATTGTCCCATCGTCCGGAAATGCGCACATGCAGCGGCAATCAGTTTCTCATCGAGCACACACAGTCTTCGCCTTGCTGTAAAGCTCTACCACAACCAGCATAATAAAATACTGACTGTTTGTTACAGATAACCCACTCTGTACGCAGCGCGCAACGATGAACGTTGAACCGGGGCCGATGACGCACCCATCCCGCGGATGAAAAAAGCCGCCATGTCTGAGCTTTGGGCAACTACGCAGCGGATAATAAGTGGCCGAGAGAGGCCGTTAGAAACAAGTTAAAATATTATTAAAAATGTGACACGTTTTTTCTTACGCAAGAAACAAAAACTGCATTCATTCCTGAGCTCGAATATTATGTTTACTTTCTAGTTCTTTGGAGTTCTGGCAGATCTTATTTTCTGTGCGCTAGTAATTTGCCTCACAGTTCGCAGGAGCCCTCATCATCGAGTTGATGCCGCTGGCAGTAGGCAGCTGCACGCGTTTTCTTCCAAGTTGCGCGACCAGTTGTACATTGACCTTGCACGATACGTGAAGCACGTGGCTCCTTGGACGCGCGCACCAGCTTTACCGAGGCACGGCCGGTCTCGAGGGAGAGAGAGTGCGCAAGAAGAGGAGCGCTCTCTCCCTCGAGACCGCCCGTGACCGAGGAAACAAAGTTCCGCCGAAAAGGTTCCGCCAAGATGCGCGGAGAGCAGAGCCATCTGTTGGCAAACCAAAAAACCAAAATGACACGTGACTGCACGCTGATTGGTGGACGCCGGCCATGACGTCAGTGGACGCGCCGCGCGAGGCGTTTTTTTCTGCGAAGCGTAGAACCACGCGGCGGCGCGATTTCATAGTGGCAACTAGTGGGAAAGCGTCAGAATGACGCGCGCGTCCCACCATCCGCGCGGCAATCGCGCCCTAAATCGCGCCATGCGGTTCCGGCTTTACTTCGCTATGTTCACAGATATCTGTCCGTGTACGCAACCGTGTCCACAGTCCGCGTCCGTAAAATCGTGTCCGCAGCAGTTGCGGGTAATTGAGAAGTGGTAGAGATTAATGAGTGGTGTCAATCGATATAGGCTGATATAATGTTGCTACAGAAAAACTAATTAGGCAAATAAGTTAATTAGGCAAATAATTAGAATAACTGGTCCACAGGAAAGGAAAGGCGCAGTATCTGCTACACTTGTACTGTGCACATCTGAACCACGCCGTAAGGGAGGGGAGGAAGGTGGGAGTGAAAGCCTAAAGAGATAAGCGGGTGCCGGTAGTGGATATAATCATCATCATCCTCAAAACGTTTTATTTCCACCGAAATGAGACTCCTTTTGGAACCCCCGGCACGCAGGCCTAAGGGAGTCCTACTCAGGAGCCTCGCAAAGTAAGGTCTGGTAAAGACACATTGTTGCTTCACGGCCTCAGCCGCCAGCCGGATGGCCTGTTGCTGTTGAGCGCGGTTCTCGTTCCGCAGCAAGGTCTCCCAGGCTTCTCTAACTATATTTTGCTCAGCGCCCGGGCTGCCAGCACATTCCCAAATTATGTGGTCTAGAGTGCCCCTCTCCCCGCATGTTATGCAATACTGATCTTTCTCCTCTTTAGAAAATGTCACGTATACCCAGCAGGGGCTTTTATGATTTCCCCCTTGCAATCTTCTCCACGCAATCGCCTCCTCGTTTCCGAGGGAACAGTAGGGCGGCGGATAGACCCTCCTGCTTAGCTTATAATGTTCCGTGATCTCGTTGTATAAAATCAAGCTATCTTTCATGTCTATGCGAGAGGGCTGCTCTACGGCCGCCCGGTGATAGAGAGCTCGGGCAAGCTCGTGTGCAGCCTCATTTCCTGCAATAGACTCGTGCGCTGGAATACATATTATTTCTATATTACGTTCTATCGGCCTCGCCTCGAGGACGCGTTTGGTCTCTTCCGAGATTCTTCCTTTTCCAAAGTTCCTCGTCACATAAAATTGTCCTGGCCTTGGTACCGACGCAAGCAAGCGTATAGCCAGCAACGTGTCTCGGCGTGTTCTTGCCACGCGTCAAATGTGTGTCCAAACGCTGGCCAAGCCCGGCGCTCGAGGGAAAGTGCATCGCCCTCGCCCGTCTGCGGGAGGTGGAGGAGATGCGGTCGCGCCACCTGCGATTGAGTCATCTCGCCTTGTCTGAACATGCAGGGCTCTCCCTTTCCCTCTGAACTGGCAAGCCTATAAAAATCAGGGGTAGGCTCCCCTGATGGGGCTGGGGCAGGTAGGTCACCACCGCTTGTGGCGGGGGCTAACCTGCCACCAAATTCTTATCTGTTGTAGGCCGTCATTGCACCCACCACCGCTTCGGTGGTGGACGATGGCTGTTGCGGCGCGCGCGTCTTTCCCTCTTCCTTTTCTTTCTTCTCTATTTTTTCTTCTGTCTGCACGAGGCAGCGGAGGTGGCTCAGCTACAGAGCCAGTAGCAGGCCCGTGCATTTTCTTTTCCTTCTTCCTACAGCCATAACAACAACAACGCTGAGACAGAGACTGCTTTGACGCGCCGTAGAGACGACGCTAGACTCCAGCTGTGCGAGAGTGTCTGTATTCTCTCCGGGTCAGCTTCTCTGCCCGTTCCTACATGATGTTGTAGTAAAGGTTGTTTCGTTGCTGGGACCGTTGATGCCGTCCGCAGAGCCACGGAGACGCCAGGCCAACGCTACCGAGGGGCCGCCACCCGCATGTAATAACTGGTGGCAGCGGTGCGATACCCAGGCGCAACCCCAACCTAATAGCGGATACAGCCGCCGCGTGTTGTCTGCACTCCGCGTCTACATAAGCCGCCTCTTCTGCCGTTCGCTTCCTCATCTTTCTCTCGCAGGCCTTAGCCCTCTGTTCTCGCCTTTCTTTGTTGCACCCGGGTTGCATGTTTCGCGGCATAGGTGGGACGTGTATCTTGGCCCTGATTCCTGGCGGGATGTTTACCATCTTGTGCGTGCTACTTTCTGGCCGGATTCCTACCCATTCGAGTATTATTCTGCCTGTTTCAGACTGGCCGAGCCATTCCATAGGGATACTCTCATCCCCTCTGCCAGGTCAACCCATTTTTTGTGAAGTCCCATTTTCTCCAGCCGCTCCGTCGACGTGGATATGGGGAGTCCCAGAGCTCGCTTGACACATTTTCTCGATATTCTATCTTCTCTATTTCTGTCTTGTTCATGTTTAGGTACGGTGTCGTGTACCAGATCCGACTTATTACGTACGCCTGTGATACTTGAGGAGATTCCTTTCTTTTAATCCGTTCCCCTTTACTGCTACTCCTGAATGTTCCTACTACTTGGTCAGCATATGAGGCTAATTTGTTTATGGTGAGGATGTTGTGGCCTTCTTGTTGATACACATGTCTAGGATCCTCATTTCCTTGACCGTGGGCACTTCCGGGCCTCCCACCACCACTTTAATTTCTACTTCTTTCTTGTTCCTGCCGTCTCTATTATATACAAAAGAAGCTCTGACTTTTGCGGTGAACACGCCAGGCCTCTTTCGGCCGCATACTTAACCACAACGTCTGCTGCCCTTTGCAAACTCCACTCAATTTCCGCGTCGCTTCCGCTATTCCTCTAAATGTTTTTGTCGTCGGCGTACATTCTGAATTTTATATCAGGGATCTTGTTTAGCATAGCAGGGAGACCTCTCATCGCTATGTTAAATAGGAAAGGGGACAGTATGGCTCCTTGTGGGGTACCTTTGCTGTCCAGCCTTATGCTGGGGGACTCTGCGTCCTGGAACTTGATCACCGCCTTCCTATTTCGGAGGAAGTCCTTGATATATTCGTATGTTTTCTTGCCTACGTATACTTTCTTCAGACCTCTGAGCACCGCCTCGTGTCGGATGTTGCCGAAGGCCTTCGTGAAGTCAACACCTAGGATCACCTTGGAATCTAATCCTTTCTTGTCTATAATGTCATGTTTTAGTCTGATCATTATATCCTGCGTGCTGAGCCTAGGTCTAAATCCCACCATCTCGTGCGGCCACATGTTTCCATCTTCCATGTATCTCGTTAACCTCGTCTGCACTACGTGCTCTTTGAGGTTCCCCACGCACGACGTCAGCGAGATCGGTCTTAGGTTTTCGAATTTCGGTTCCTTCCCCGGATTGGGGATGAGAACCACCTCTGCCTGTCTCCATTCCTCCGGCAATTTACCTTCCTTCCATACTTTGTTCATGTATCGTGCAATCGCCTCTATCGAGTCGTCGTCTAGGTTCCTGAGCATGACATTAGATATTTTGTCTGGGCCAGGGCCGAGCGAGGTCTTAGCCCAGCAAAATCTCCTCTGATCTCCGCTATCATAATCTCAGCGTCCATCTCTTCATTTTCCGCTCCTCCATATTCTGCCTGTCGCACTGCCATTGCGTCCCCTATGTAAATGTCCCTCAGCTTGTCCATCAGCTGATTGTCCGTCCCCTAAAATGCTTGTATTGCTTTCACCTGGTTGACGCTCGCTACATATTTTGATTTGCTCGGGTCGAGAAGATGTCTCAGTATATTCCACGGCTTTTCTAGACCCATGATCCTTTCCATCTCGTCGCACCTGCCGTACCAATTTTGCTCGTTCAGTTTGATCGCATACATTTCCATTTCTTTCATGACTGACGAGCGCCTTAAGTTTCTGTTCATTTTTTAGATTTCAGTCTTTTCTCGGGTCTTTCCTTCTCCTTTCACATGCTCATTAGTTTGCTGTCCATTATCTCTGGTGCATCTTCTCCTTCGGCTACCGCTTCCGCGTCCTTGGCATCTTCCCTCAGCTGTTTTGCCCAGTCTCCTGTGTCTTCAATTTCCTTAGCTTTGTGGCTTTTGCGAATCGCCCGGAATTTGTCCCACTCAACAACTCTCGCCTGTTTGAGTTTCCTCAGCTTGACTCCTTCTCCCAGCTTCGTGGCTACAATGAAGTGGTCACTGCCCAAATTTTCCATTGCCTTTACTCATTCTATTCTGCCAGTATTTTTACTGAAGAAGAGGTCCGGCTTGGTGTCTCTGCTTATACCGCCACCTACTCTAGTAGGCGCACACGGGTCGGTATGCTAGGTTAGTCCGAGGTTTTGGGACTCCTCAAGGAGAAGTCTACCATTCGGATCTTGCCTTGCGTACCCCCGTTACTTGTGTGCGGTATTAAAGTCCCTCACGTTCACCAACGGGCTTGGCCCGGCCAGTTTAATGGCTTTTCTAAGTATGGTTCCGAATTTCATTTTCCTCTGCCTCGGGTTGCTTCAGATATTAAGCAGAAATATGCTTTTTGTTCTCTTGCGTCCCGTGATCATTTATATCATAACCGCTTCTATGTCTCTCGTGCTCACATCGTGCTCTAGGGTTGCTATATTCCTTTTGGCCAGTGTGGCCACTCTGCATTTTTCTCCCCTATCGCTATAGAAGCTTTGATATCCGGCTAGTTTGACCCGATTTTCTTCAGTTTACTGCAGCGCTATAGCAATTGGTTTGTCCTCTACATGTTCCAAGTGCTGCTGTAATAGCGCTCGCTTACGTCGGTACCCACGGCAATCCCATTGCCAAATGGTGGCGTTCTCTTTCTTATGATTCCTGTCCATCATTGTGAAAAACTACACGGTCCATGTTCGCCATCCTCTCGGTGAGGCCGCTACAATCTGGTCCATTAAACCCTTAATGCCGCTTAGAGCGTTTAACCTTACGTTCACTTCCTGCATTAGCGTTTCTAGCCTATCAATTGTGCTCCGGTAGTGGATATCACATGAAGGAAGTGACGTCACGCAACCGGAAGTAGAGCCAAAAAAGGGCATAAGGAATTGGCGCGCAATTTGAAAGTACCAAAGACTAACATTGGCAAACAAGAAGTGAATTAAGATACTAGAAGCGACCAGAACTAACCAACAGCAGCATCCATGCTTTCGCATTACTCCAATGTAGATTCTGCAGTGCTTTATAATTTTCTCGAAAGGCATACAAAGGTGCATAGGAATTGCCGCAGAGCATCTCTACTGAGAAGTTGCCAGCGCTAGGCCTCCACAACATGATTGAAGAAATGATCGAGGCTCACCTCTGTTCACAATATAAACGGAGTACAACCACTTTCGTCGGTAAGAGCTTAGTTTATATTGCGAAGATACAATGTGGCCAAAAACCATCCTTCCGCGAGCCATTCGAGCTCGCTTTTGGTTCGCTCAATCCCAAGGAATATGCGTCTTGACTTCCGTATGGAACGATGGCAAGAACGATGCGAACTACACCATATCTACCATCAAGAAGCAAGCGCCATGTACACCGACGCAGCGGTTCATGCTCTCTACCCTGATATTGCAAAGGTGTTGACAGACGTTAATGGCAATCCTTTTAGTTGTACAATAGGTACGATCCACACAGAGGTGACTGAGGAGACAGCCATGCCGCTTACACCCTCCAGCACCAACGCCACCACCACTATAAGCTACTCTAAGCGTGCCATTCAAAACTCCGCCCGTGGCCGCTTATCTGCCCCTGCGCAACGAATCCTAGTGCAAAGCCCAAATTCCTATTTCGCTACTCTCATATTGGCCCTCATATGAGCAGCGGTGGCGTAGAGGTCGCATATCCGCCTCACATGCAAGAGGACAGTGATGTTTAGCTCGTTCGTTGCCAATCTTCGGAGGGGCTGAAGCCTCTCCAAACGTGGTCATTCGGCAGTGAAGAAGCAGGAGACGATGATCTAATGATGGTCAGGAGGAGATATATATTTACAGAAGCAAAATAGTATACATAGGCAAAGTTACAGCAACACGTCACACAGACAACTGTAACTTAAAAGAAAATGAAGATTCTCACACAGAGAAGTCACTTTACAGGCCCTTACTTTCCTACCGAGCATTTCGGTTAAAGCCTAGGGGGTGTAAATACGTGCTAAGCACGGACCCTCAATCTTGACTGTCGAACATGGTCCGAGAACCGCTTTTTGATACCAGACATCAACAAAGACCCAAAGGCGGTCACCTTAGGTGATCCGCCCCGAAAATGAAGCAGCCAATCAAATTATTTAAAAACATGGCACAACCCCCGTGGGTTGGGAATAATCTTGGACCCAGGTCCTTAGTTACGCCAAATAAAAATACAACATTCAAAGCACACGCTCTCTCCACTCGCTGGTCCCGAAACCCTCTCACACGGCGCCTATCTTTGCCTTCCCTCCTCAGCGTATTTGCGACGCGACCTTGCAGCTGGCGCCTTTGTGAAAGAAACGCCGCGGGGGATCTGGAGACTAGGCCACCCAGCCGTCCCGTTCGAGGAAAAGGGGGGGGGGGCACTGTCCCAGAGCAGTGTACAGTCGCCGTTGCTCGGACCCAATGTCTCGCGACACAGCGGGAGGCCGCTGGGCTGATTGCCTACTTGGGAGGGCCAAGGGTAGCGCCCATTGTCGCCTTCTGCAGGACATTTAGTGAGCGCTTGTGGCAGTGCAAAAAGCTTCATTAACGGCGTCTCCCTGTACCCATGCTTGACGCCACGGCGGGACATCGCTGGACGAGCTGGCCGTAAAGTGGTTCGCAGAAGCGTGCTGCTGTTGTTCCCGGCTGATAAGGATGCGTCTGCCGTTCGCTTCTTGGCGACGCCTCGGGGCGAAGGGGCGAAACAAACCAAGCCTCCAGCGCGCCCGTGCGCCCGCGCCCAAGAAAAGGGGAGAAAAGGAGAAAAAAAAATTACCGACGATTACGTTACTTCCTAATGCGAAATTTGAGCGCAGCAAATAAGCTGTTTCACCTTTTCGATAGATTGAGGCAAAGAAATCGAGCAACATATGTATGCGCTATCACAGAGTTTTTTTTTTATTTTTCACACGTATTCGTTTAACAAAGAACGGTAGCGGCAATTTCGGCTCGGGCGGTGCACATATACAGATCCGCCGCCAGTGATCTGGCTCTCTGATTGCCACCGCACAGGGGTTGCATTGGAGGAGGAGCGAAGAAAGGAATTAAGTTCGAGCTGGTGCTTTGACAACCATAGACTCGCAGGAAGAGGGGGGAGGGGGGCGGCGTGTACACCCAGCGGCAAACGATGGGGGCAGAAGCGCGCGCAGCAAGCGGACAACGCGATAAAGGGAGGAGGGAAGAGATAGCAGCGACTGACTGATGCTACTGACGCCGATAGGGAGTCAACCCTAGCTGCGGAGTTGGTTTCATGGACAACGCCGCCGATGCCGACGCAAACAATATGATACCCTCGCTTCCGCAGCGCCAAGAACCAGGTCTAGCCGTGGGAAGGTGGTCACGTATTCGTCGACGTGCCGGGGCCTACGTGAAATAACCGGCGCGTCGGCAACTGAAGAGCACCCTATCCGCCACACAGGAACAGGGGGGGGGACCCTCCCCTCCTCTTTCAGCATGGCGGCGACGGTGTTCTATGCAGTCACGTTATCTTGACTCTCTAGCGGCGTCAGCGGCATCCAGCGGTATCAGTCGGTCGCTGCTAGTGCTGGGGGGATGAAAGGGGGGCGGAGCTGGTTGCGAGGCCGACGACGACGCCGACGGCGACGCGAAACCCAGGAACGGACGCCAAAGAGCTGCGCTCTAAAAAACAACAGCGCTCGCTCCTTGGCCTCGGCGCGTGGGGGGTTCGACCGCCAGCTCGACTCCACGTGCGAGTCGCTTTTCACTGCGACCTTACACGTCCCTCCTAAGAGGGTAAATGAGCTTGGAATCCGGTCATTTCAGCCTAATACAACAGAGGCCGCAACAACCCGCGAAGAAAACAAAACATGTAAGACACTTCGCACGTGAATGGAACACCGAATGAATCTCGCGACACAAGATGGGTATAACACAAAACAAATCACACATTCGCATCGGCGGACCGGACAGTGTTCGTCAAAGTCCCGCGCGCGAGCAATTGGATGTCCTCACGCCAAGTTCACGCGCACTCCACCGTTCACATCACACATTGCACCGGGTACGCGGGAACATTCACGCGTCGCCGAAAGGCCATGGCTCAAGCGTGTGCTTGCTCTACGCCCCAAGTCACATTGGGGACACGGGTTAACGCGTCAGCTTTACCATTGCTGACCCTTTCCTGTGGGTCACCGTCACATTGTAGCGCTGTAGGGCCAGCGCCCATCGCGCGAGTTTTGCCCCATGAGGCGTACTAGTAGTGAGATAGGAGAGGGGTTGTGGTCAGACACCACGTTAATTTCTGCCCCGTACGCCCAATGATCAGGGCGATCTAAATATGATTCTGCGACTAAAGGTTAAATCTTCGCGAGGGCCTGATAATATTCCAAATGCCTTCCTTCGTCGTTATGCTGAGCCCATAGCCAGATTCCTCGTTATCATCTTTCAAGCGTCAATAACATCAGCAACATTGCCCCTAGACTGGAAATTGGCTAGAGTCGTACCAGTATTTAAAAAGGGGGACCGCCGTTCTGTTCTTAACTATCGGCCCATTTCGATTGTTTCATCTTCCTGCAAGCTCCCGGAGCACATATTGACCAATTACATTAATGACTTTCTGGAAAGACACCACATTTTATCCCCATTCCAGCATGGCTTCCGGAAAGGGTATTCCACCGTTACTCAATTAGCTACAGTAACTCATCATATTGCTTCGATTCTCGATAAAGGTGGTCAAGTTGACATGATTTTTGTAGATTTTAGTAAGGCATTTGACCGCGTTCCGCATGACAAATTAATCTATAAATTACAAATCATTGATCTTCGTAGTTTCATAATTGCTTGGGTATCTTAATATCTAGCTGGCCGTAATCAATATGTGGAGATAAAAAGCCACACTTCTAACGTCCTGCCACCGGTGTACCCCAAGGTAGTGCACTTGGCCCCTTACTTTTCCTGATTTTTTGTAATGATATTGTAAATGTCATTAACGAGCCTACTAAAATCCGCTTATTTGCAGACGATTGCATCCTTTTCAACGAGGTACAGAGTATCTTTGCCCAACATGCCCTAAGCTCTAATCTTACCAATATTGTAACGTGGTGTAATGAGTGGGGAATGAAAATTAACACCGAAAAATCTGTCCTACTTCGCGTTACCAACAAGAAAAAACCGTTTATATTTTCTTATTCTATAGAGGGCATGCTGTTAACTGAGGTCACTAAATCTAAGTATCTGGGTGTGACGCTAACGAACAACTGGAAGTGGAATTCCCATATTAGCGACATCTGCTCATCCGCGTTTCGCAGGCTTTGTTTACTGCGACATAACTTAAAGATGCCCCTTCATAGATTAAAAAACTAGCTTATACAGCCTTAATAAGATCCAAACTCGAGTACGCATGCGTCATCTGGGATCCACATATAAAGTTAAACATAGATGCGCTTGAAAAAATTCAGCGAAGATCAGTTCGTTTTATCTTCTCAAAGTACAGTCGCACTGACTCTGTTTCAAAACTTATGCATGGTGATGGTATCAGAACTCTGCAGTCCAGACGCAAGTTTTTGCGTCTGAAATTTTTATTTTTATCAATAAACCGCAAACTTGCTCTTGATCCTTACCCGTATCTATCCCCTCTTGCAACGCGCATAACCCGCCATACCCATCCCCTTTCTCTTACACCATATTTTGCTAGGACAAACTTATTCAAATTTTCGCTCTTTCCCCGGACTGTTCATGACTGGAATGATTTACCTGCGTATTGCCTTCACTCGCTTGTCTACATTGACAGTGTGCTGCAATCAAATGATTAATGTTATCCTTATGTATTTTGTTTTTGTAGCACCGCATCAATTCATCAATTTGTTTTTTTTTTTTGCTTTTTTGTGTGCCCTGATCACGTACCATTGCTTCAGTTTATGTATCTTGTGCTTGTATTTCATCGTTCTCTACATCTTGTATGCCCCTCCTGCCTGGGCCTTTCGCCTGCAGTATCATATAAATATAAATAAAAAATAAATAAATGATCAAATTTCTTTAGTGCCCAGATAATGGCGAATGCTTCCCGCTCGATCGTAGACCAGCGGGTCTGCGTTGGCGTGAATCGGTGGCTGGCAAACACTATCGGCCTTTCCCGTCCCTCTTCTCCCATCTGCGCCAAACAAGCCCCCGCTGCAACGTCGGACGCGTCGGTGAACAGCCAATATGGCCTTTCAATGTCGGAGGTGTTCAGCGATGCAGCTTCGCACAGAGCTGACTTGAGCCTGTCGAGCGCATTTCGCGCTTCCTGGCTCCACGGAATCGTGTTAGGTACACCTCGCCTCGTCAAAGACGTGAGTGGTGCGGCCACCTCGGCGTATCCTTCAACGTAATCGCGGTAGTAACCACATAAGCCTAGCATACTCCGTAGCTGTCTCTGTTGCGGGGGCACGAGCCCACGAATGGCCAATATCTTTTCTGGGTCGGGCCCATGGGTTCCGCCTCCCACTATGTGTCCTAGGTACTTAATGTGGGCCTGTGCGACCTGACTTTTTTCCCGGCTCACTTTAAGCTTGGCGTCGCGCAACAAATCAAAAATTATTTCTAAGTGCCGCAAGTGTTCAGTCCACGAGGAAGAGAAAATGGCGATGTCATCGAGGTATGCGGCCGCATAAGCCTGATGTTTCGAGAGGAGGGTGTTCATTATCCGCTGAAAGGTGGCCGCGGCGTTCTTTAGCCCGAACGGCATGACGCGCCAAGCATATTGTCCCTCGTGAGTTACGAAGGCGGTCAGATGTTGGCTCTCCGGAGCTACCGGCACCTGCCAGTATACGCGTCGCAAGTCGATAAGAGTGATATACCTAGCGCGGCTCACCCTCATGATGAGCTCTTTAGGGGGTGACATTGGAAAGGCATCCGTGCGCGTCGCTGCGTTTAAAGCGTGATAGTCAACACACATGCGCACCGATCCATCCTTCTTACCCACGCATACAACGGGATGGGCGCACTCGCTTTCCACCGGATACACCAGCCCGAGGTCTAGCAACTCGTCTAGCTGGCGGCTCACCTCACTCCTTAATAACTCCGGCACGCGATATGGGAACGTGCGTTTGAGCTGGTGGCCTCCGTGCAGCTTTATCTTATGCGCCCCAACTCGTGCGACTCCCGGAGTTTCGCTGAACAAATCAGCATAAGCGGCAAACACCTCCGAGATCTCGAGGCGGTCCTGAGTAGGTAGGTGTGCGAGTTTCTCCGCATCTATGAGACAACCACCACATCTCTCAGTCACAGACCGAGGGGTGTACTCGATTTCACCAAACTCCTCGTCTTCCTCGAAAACTACTCCGACATGGCTGACACGTGCGTAGTAGGGTCGCAGCCTGTTCGCATGCACTATCGCTGTAGCCATTTTTCCCTTGTCGATTCTGTACGAGTTCTGCCTCTCTTGCGCGGTTACGACGAATAGACAGAGCCATTTGGGGGCCATTTTACTGCCAGGGTCTGTGTCAAAGAGCAATACCTGGTCTCCGACGACAAACGTCTTGCTCCGTGCGCGCCTGTTATACGCCTGCGCGTAACTTCCCTGACGTGGGCTCACCGTCAAACCCGCTACTTCTGCTGCTACTTTTAGCTGCTCGCGTAGCTGTCGCAAATACTTCGCGGGTTCTTCCCTGAGTGTGTTCGGGAGGGGTTGCTGGCCTGTCCATGTTCGCTGCAGAATTGCTAGCGGTCCGATAGGGTTTCTGCCGAATAAGAGCCGGAACGGCGCCACGCCTGTAGTGTCATGGGGGACTTCCCTGTACGCATAGAGAACGAACGGGGCCAGTCTATCTCAGTTCTTGGGATCTTTCTCAATAACATGGAACAACATGTTCTTCAAAACGCGGTTCCACCTTTCCACTGTCCCGTTGCTCTCTGGATGCTCAGGAGTCTAAAAACGCGGTGCGCATCCCAATCTCACGCGTCAGCTGCGCCGTGAAGTTCGTTCCCTGATCTGAACAGACTACCTCAGGTATGCCTGTGCGGCTGAAAATCGTAAGCAAGGCGTCGCATGTTGCCCTAGCGGTTAGGGATCGCAAACAGACTACCTCCGGCCACCGCGTGCACAAGTCAACGAGGCAGAGAGCGTACCTATGACCCCTGCTCGACGGAACATCGAGCGGCCCGATTATATCGACATTTACGACCTGAAACGGATGGTCGGGTCTGGTGAGAGGTGTGATGGGAACCCTATTTTTAATTCGCCTGTCTGAGCGGACTTGACAGCCGTGACATGTCCTGCAGTGTCGCGTTATGTCCCCTTCTAAGCCTGGCCAGAAAAAGCTGTACTTAATTCTCGTCTTTGTCTTCCGTGGCCCCAAATGGCCTCCCCAAAGGGCCTCATGCGCAAGGCAGAGTACCTCTTCACGCCTGCTAAGGGGGAGCACAAGCTGCTTCACTTTGCTACCGGAGATCGAGTCCCAGTGATACAACAAGCCCTCTGAAACAAACATATACATATACAAACATATACCCGACATATACTTGGCACGAGGCCTTCCCTAACCACGGTTATCTCGCTACCGGTATCAATTATAGCTGTCGCCGGTATCCCTGCGCACTCAATCTCCACCTGCTGTAGCTTCGATTTGCGTACCTCGTCGAATGCCTGGGGCGTTTTCATCTCTGCTACTAGGGTTGTCTGGGAGGTTACTGACGCCGATGTTTCGCATGTCTCTACGTTGGCTACAGCTACTTTTTGAGCTCGAGCGCGTTTCTCCTTCTTCTGCACGTTTTGTGAAGCGCGAGGGCATTCCTTGGCTCGGTGGCCAGATGCGCGGCACTCATAACACTGAATTGGCCGTTTGCTATCATTGTTCGCCGCTTGCGGGGATCCCTTCGGTTTTTCCGCATACACAACAATTTGTTTCGCTGCGCGCCCCTTGCACTTAGCCTGTTCGAACGTTTGGAGAACGTCGGATATTTCATCCGGTTTTAGCCACCTCTCCTCCTCACGAAGACGCACATACTCTAAGCCCTCAGGGCTCAAGCTACCCTTTATGCGATCTGCGATGATCAATGATACCAGGTCGTCTTTGGTTTCTACACCCCGTGACCGAAGTTATAGTACTGAAAGTTCGTCTTAGTGCGCGAGGTGAACTGCGCCCAAGTTTCATCGCGGTGTTTCGTCGCGCGCTCAAAGCGTTCGAGGTATTCTGAGGGGTTAAGCTTCAGCTCCTTTAAAACGACTGTTTTTACCGACTCGTATCTGCCACACTCATCGTCCATGAGGTTACGGAGAAGGTACCTGACACGCTCAGCTAGTGCTGGCATGATTAAGTGAACGCGGCTTTCTTTTGGCACCTTGTACGTCGTGAAAAATCTCTCGACTTCCTCGAACCATAACGGCATGTCCGCGTCACACGGCAGCTTCAATCCCTTAAGGACTTTAGCGCATTGGGAGACTGGATCGGGCCCCATTCGACGCTGATCGTCAATGTCTGACCTTACACACGTCTGCCCGCTTCCCGCTATCGCCATTGCAACCGCTGGATCTAGCCCAAGTTTCTGTAACTCTAGGCGTTCCTGTGAAAGAATTTTCAATTTTTCCAGCTCAAAATCTAGTTCCATGCGGCGAATTGCAACCGAATCGGATATCGACATCTCCGCTACTTCACGTAGCGCTCCTGCTACAGGCTGAGTTGTCTCTTGGTGCGACTGCTCGCTGTCATCTGTTGTATCTCCCCCTGTCTCTCTCTCGCATACGCTCGCCATCATGCTCCGTGTTAAAACCATACGCCACTTTACACTTGAGCCATAGCCACTTCAACAAAGCGCAAGAAATCCCGCTTACCCGTGCTGGTGTCGCCAGTTGGGGCCTCCGTTCCTTGGTGCCGCAGCCTCGTCGGAGTCCTTCCCCAGAACGCTGCCTCTGGTTCGGGGCCTGGATCACCTTGCTGCTTTTGGCTGGACGTGCGGACGCTTGTTGCCTAGTGGGTTCCCAGGGCCTGGGTGCTCTGGGTGATGCTCGTGGCCGCTGGTTGCCGAACCCTGTCGTGCTGCGCCAGTGATGTTTAGCTCGTTCGTTGCCAATCTTCGGAGGGGCTGAAGCCTCTCCAAACGTGGTCATTCGGCAGTGAAGAAGCAGGAGACGATGATCTGATGATGGTCAGGAGGAGATATATATTTACAGAAGCAAAATAGTATACATAGGCAAAGTTACAGCAACAAGTCACACAGACAACTGTAACTTAAAAGAAAATGAACTCACACAGAGAAGTCACTTTACAGGCCCTTACTTTCCTACCGAGCGTTTCGGTTAAAGCCTAGGGGGTGTAAATACGTGCTAAGCACGGAGCCTCAATCTTGACTGTCGAACATGGTCAGAGGACCGCTTTTTGATACCAGACATTAACAAAGACCCAAGGGCGGTCACCTTATGTGATCCGCCCCGAAAATGAAGCAGCCAATCAAATTGTTTAAAAACATGCCACAACCCCCGTGGGTTGGGAATAATCTTGGACCCAGGTCCTTAAATAAGCCAAATAAAAATACAACATTCAAAACACACGCTCTCTCCACTCGCTGGTCCCCAAACCCTCTCACACGGCGCCTGTCTTTGCCTCCCCTCCTCAGCGTGTTTGCGACGCGACCTTGCAGCTGGCGCCTTTGTGAAAGAAACGCCGCGGGTGATCTGGAGACTAGGCCACCCAGCCGTCCCGTTCGAGGAAAAG
>JAJIZL010036969.1:27995-75459 GCA_023969395.1 Amblyomma maculatum
GAGGAAAAGGGGAGGGGGGCACTGTCCCAGAGCAGTGTACAGTCGCCTTTGCTCGGACCCAATGTCTCGCGACACAGCGGGAGCCGCTGGGCTGATTGCCTACGTGGGAGGGCCAAGGGTCGCGCCTATTGTCGCCTTCTGCAGGGCATTTAGTGAGCGCTTGTGGCAGTGCAAAAAGCTTCATTAACGGCGTCTCCCTGCGCCCATGCTTGGCGCCACGGCGGGACATCGCTGGACGAGCTGGCCGTAAAGTGGTTCGCAGAAGCGTGCTGCTGTTGTTCCCGGCTGATAAGGATGCGTCTGCCGTTCGCTTCTTGGCGACGCCTCGGGGCGAAGGGGCGAAACAAACCAAGCCTCCCGCGCGCCCGTGCGCCCGCGCCCAAGAAAAGGGGAGAAAAGAAGAAAAAAAAAATTCAACAGCGCTCGCTCCTTGGCCTTGGCGCGTGGTAGGTTCGACCGTCAGCTCGACTCCACGTGCGAGTCGCTTTTCACTGCGGCCTTACAAGGACCATGGTTCCAATCCCGGAGGCATGTCTATGCAATTGCATAAACAGGTTTGAAGTGCCACCTGATGTCGGTTAACACCTCCGGAAATACGCTCGCTAACCAGGACAGGATGTGGCCACCCTGGTGCAGTATTTGGCCACAACCGCCAATGAATAGTCTTATAAAACCTCTGCCCTCAGTCCCCAGCGGCTGCGGAGCAGCTGACCACAGCCGCGGTCAGACCTGTAACGCAGCAAAGGATGCTAAAAACCTCTCGCTCCGGACAGGCCGCCATTAGAAACTGACCCTGGCAAAATTTAATTCTAGAACCCTAGCTAGTAAGGATAGCATAGCAGTGCTGTTTGAGGAACTAGTTGGTATGAAATGGGATATCATGGACTTAGGTTAGGAGGCTCAATGTGGCATATACTGTACTAACCGGTTTACCGGTTTACCGGAGAGAAGAGAACTAGGAGTGGGCTTCCTTGTCAATAAGGATATAGCTATTAATATAGATGAGTTCTATAGCAGTAATGAGAGGGTGGCAAGCGTCGTAATTAATCTTAATATGCGGTATAAACTGAATGTTGTACAAGCATACACGCCTACATGTAGTCATGATGACCAGGCGGCCGAAATCTTCTACGAAGATGTAGAATTGGCAACGGGGAAAGTAAAGACGCAGTATACTTTACTAATAGGGAATCTCAATGCCAAGGTACGAAAAAAAAAACAGACTGGCGACGAGGCAGTGGGCGACTATGGCATTGGTTCTAGGTATAGCAGGGTTGAGTTACTAGTTGAGTTTGCAGAGCTCAATAACTTAAGCATCATGAATACCTTCTTCAACAAAAGGAAGAACCGGAAGTGGCCATGGGGAAGCCCTAATGAGGAGGCTAAGAATGAAATTGACTTTATACTTTGAAATTGTGCAGGATTTAGAGGTAAGCGGGAAGGTTTGATGCAGTGACCACAGGATGGCATGGTCTCAAATTAATCTGGATTTGAAGGTGGAACGGAACAGGCTAATGAGGAAGACGTACGTCCTTCAACGGTGTAGCGCTAAAAGGAAAAGTAGAAGAATGCAGGCTCTCGCAGCAGAATAGATATGCAGTGCTAACCGTGGAGCCCGACCTTAGCCTAGAGGCAATTAACAGTAATTTCAGAATTACCGTTACTGAGTGTGCGGTAGAAGTAGGAGGTACAATTGTTAGAACTTTTCTCTCTTACTATCTAAGGAAACGAAATATTTGATTAAGAAACGGAAATTAAAGCCTCCAACCTTACAGGTAGGTCAGATCTGGCAACGATATTAATATTAATCAATAAGCGCAAGGTGGCCGACATAAGGAAGTGTAGCATGGGGAAAATTGAGCATGCTCTAGAGAATGGTCGTAGCCTGAATGCGCTAAAGAGGTAATTAGGGATAGGCAAAAATTAGATGTTTTAACTGATGGACAAAGTCGGCAATGTCGTTACTAACATTTATGGTCAAGATAATCAAGGTGACAGACCTCGTCAGTAGCCAAAGTAGTCAGGACAAAAACGAAATTGGCTGTAGTAAAGCGCAATAAGCCTCGCCGGGGTGGTGCATTGGTAAGACGCCCGACTACTGTCCGGAGTGGCGTCCGTGTGCTGTGCGATGTCACCCGCACGTTAAATATCCCCAGGTAGTCGAAATTACTCCGCAGCCCTCCACTACGGCTTCCCTTTCTCTCTTTCCACTGTTACTCCCACCTTCATTCCTTCTCTTACGGCGCGGTTAAGGTGTCCACAGAGCAAGCGTGACAGATACTGCGCCTTTTTTTCCTGTAAACCAATTATTATTATTATATAATTAAAGCGAAACGAGACGTTCCGCCAGTAAAGAAAGACGAGGTTAATAAGCCTTAGAAGCTGTGAAAATGGTGAAAGCAGCAAAAAAAAAAAATTCCGACGTCACTGCAGAGTATGGACTGGAGAAATGCTTAAGCTTAGGCGCTGCTGTGTTGTCCGCGAGATGTGTCAGTGGGATTTCGTGAGGAGTGATAAATACGGGGTCTTTCCTTTCTTGTTGCTTACATAATTAACCACACCAACCCTTTTGTGACTTGCGCATCTTTGCTTGATACTCTATCCGATGATACAATTCTCTTTTCGATATACCAACTAGTTCCTCTTCCCCGAGTGACAGACACGGTATCTTTCCTTTCCTGTAAACCACTTAACTAGCCTAAGCTCCGATGGAGGCGAAACGGAGAGGCATCCGTATGTTGCGCGATGTTAGCGCACGCTAACGATTCCCAGGTGGTCGAACGTACTTCGGAGCCCTCCAGTATGGCACACCCTTTTGCTCTTTCCGCTATCACTCCCATCTTTATTTCTTCCTTTACGGCGTGATTAAGGTGTCCACAGAATAAGTGTGATTTATATTGCGCCTTTTTTTGTGAACCAATTATTGGTTTGGTTTGGTTTGCGGGGTTTAACGCCACAAAGCAACTGCAGGCTATGAGACACGCTGTAGTGGAGGACGCCGGAAATTTGGACCACCTGGAGTTCTTTAACGTGCACTGACATCGCACAGTGCACGGGCGCCTAGCTTTTCGCCTCCATCGAAAAGCGGCCGCCGAGGCCGGGATTCATTTCCACATTCAATTGGGAACAGTAGTCGAGCGCCGCAATCACTGCTCCGCCCCGGCGGGGCGTGAACCACTCTAATTACCTAATTAAATCACGTCAACCATTTTGTCCCTTTCACACCTTTGCTTGACGATCTATCCTATGGTACCATTCTATCGGCTCCTCTTTTACAGCGCCGACAAAGGCATGTCCACGCGAAGCCCTCCTACATTGCCATATAATGCTTACGCATTAAAAAAAGGCCTATCAACAAAGGATATGCAAAATAAAGCACGAATTGATCGAGAATATCGCGAAATGGGCTCATCCAATACGATATCCTACTATCCTCTTTCCTTCCCTTTACTTACACTTCAATCAATCAATCAATCAATCAATCAATCAATCAATCAATCAATCAATCAATCAATCAATCAGCCTTTTATTTTCTCTATATTAGAGACGGAAACAAGACTGAAACCTCAGAAGCTTTCCTGCCCCCTTTTTTCACATTGGCATTGTGTCAGACAAGCGGCAATAAATTCTGCGATATACATTATAGCACAAAAGAAGATAACACACCTTGGAAAAATAAGCAAAAAGAACGAAAACAAAAATACATGCAGCATCAACCCACTAATTTGTCACAGAAACAAATTCTTAACAGGATTTAAATGCTGGCAAGGGTCAAACATTTCTTGGTTTAAGTTATTGAATAGCACTGGCATAGTATAAGTGATAGATTGTTCTGAGTAACATGCTCTTGGTTTAGGAACTCATCACATTTCTTTATTTCTGGTTTATGGAATACTGGTGTTTTTTGCTAGTTCTGCCAAAATTACCAACATAATTTTCATTGCTCCGCGAAGCCCTTTTGAAGCTCATTAAAAGCCTGTATTCGTGTAAAGCGAAGACTGGCAGGTTTTCGTATTTTAAAAACAGGTCACTCGTAGGGAAACAATAAGGAACACCAGCAATGCATCTCACAGCTCTTTTTTGGAGAAGATGCAACTTGGTCATGTTCGTGATACCAGTGGTACCCCAAACGATAATACAGTATTGTAAGGACGATAGAACTAAACAGTTATACACCAACAGCCCAGTTTTGACAGGACGAATTGGACGCAAGCGCGATATAACTCCGACAGCTGAGGATATTGTCACAGAAGCCAGTAAAACTGGGTAGGTTTTTTATTTATTTATTTATTTTTTATTTGCAAGTACTGTTAGCCCTTGCGGGCTGTTACAGGGTGGGCAATGTACACAATGTACACAATGTAGGTTGATTTACTTTCACCTACGCAAAGGCACCGGCAAAAGAAGGCACGGAACCAACTGGCGGGCGAGCACCGAGAGCGAAGAAGACGGGCGTGTGCCAGTCTTCCGAGCTCGCCTAATGGCGGCGTCAGTAAGATAACATTGCGGCATTGCCCCTCCCGGCTGAAAAGGCATCGTCCCGATGCCGAGTGGTGAGATCGAGGGTAACCGTAGTCGGCGAGGGTACCGCTTTCACATAAAGCAGTTAAAGAAGCGAAAAAAAAAAGACATATGTAGCTTGACCTAGCGGGAGTAGAAAGGCTTCATCCTGGCGACATGTGCGACTTCTGGTTGTGCTTGCCGTCGGGATGAGCGATTAGGGATCACTTCGTAGGTGACGTCGCGGAGTTAGCGCTGTACTTCGTAGGGGCCAAGTAGTGGCGCAGAGGAGGAGGAGGAGGAAAAAACTTTATTAAACGAGCGAGTTTGGACCCTTCAAGGGCCCAGGGCCACCGCACGGCCCTCACATTACGCGCATGTGTCCAGGTCACGTAGGGCCATGGCACTGGCACCCCGGTCCACACAGCGAAGTTGTATGTCCAGGTCCTGCGACGTAAGGAGGGCCTCCCATTCCTCCCATGATCCGATGGCGGGCTGTCCCTGCGGGGGAGGATCGGCAGGGCAGCCGAAAAGAATGTGGTCCAAGGTGGCGTGCAACTCTCCACAGAGAGTGCACTCAGGGGAAACGGGTCGGTAGTAGGATAGGCGTTGAGGGGTGAGAAGCGTTCGGGTTTGAAGACGCCTCCAGAGGATTTGTTGGGAGTGAGACAGCTGGAGGGGAGGGGGGTAGAGTCGACGGGCAAGGCGTGCTTGCTGTGTGAGCTCAGAAAATGTATGTGCCCGCTCCCTCGAGAAATCCCGGCATGGGTCGCCATTTGCCCGGCTAATAAGTCCTCGGGCTATGTTATCGGCGGCCTCATTTCCGGGATTGCCTGAGTGAGCCGGCACCCATATAAGCTCAATACGCCTGTCAGAATTCAGGGTGCACATTCTCAATATTTGCCACGCGGGAGGATGGACGCGTCCGCGGGCAAAGTTAAGTATGGCTGTTTTCGAGTCGCTAAGTATGTAAGCCGCATCTGTTTGGGCGATTGCTAAGGCTATAGCCACTTCCTCTGCTTCTTCCGAGTTACAGGGAGGGTCTATGAAGTGAGTGAGTGGGGGGGCTGCTGGATTGTAGGCCACAGCTACCGAACGGTCTGAACCACATGCGGCGTCCACCCAGCGGACATCCTCTGCAGTCCCATAGTGTTTATGCAGAGCTTTGGCTCGCGCGACGCGGCGGGATTGATGGTGTTCTGGGTGGACGTTCTTAGGAAGAGGTTTGAGGATAAGCGCTGAATGCACGGCCTGAGGGAGAGGGTTTAACTCTTCAGCATGTGCGGGTATGCGAATGCCGAGAGTATCCAGTATATGTCGTCCTGTTTGCGTGCCAGCCAACCGAAGGTACTGTGTGTACCGATGTGCCTCTATAAGTTCTTGTATATCGTTGTGCATTCCTAGTTTTAAGAGCCTGTCGCAGAAGCTTCTCGGAGCTTCCCCGCTGGCGAAAAGGTGTCCACACTCAAACCTGGCCGCTACGGCTGTAAATTACCTCCCTGTGACGAAGGTTATAACGTCGAGCATCTTTATCTCGCTGTGTCCGGGCACTCAGTTGTGGGACTCGGGCTTGCCGCGGCTGCCCTTTGAGCGGCCGCCACCCGTGCCATGTTGTTCTCGTTCCCTTTCTCCCGCCTGAGGCGGCGGAGAGAGGTTCGGACGAATCGTCACTGTCGTTCGGGTACAGCTCCGCCCTGGCTTCCCAGTGTCTGTTCTCATTGGCGCCTTTTGGCGGGAACACGGCACCGCTTCGACGGCCGCGCTCGCGCGACCGTCCGAGTGGTGCGGAGGGAGAGACCCCTCCGAGACATCGCAAGGTGCGTACGCTGCTGTTCTTGTCTGCCGGCCTTTGTCCGCGCAGACCAGTGTGTACTCGAGTTCGTCCGCTCCGGGTCGTACCTGAGAGCACAGCTCGAGCCTGTCGATCGTGATCCAAAGATCCTCGACAGGCGTACCTTGCGGTGGTTGCCCACTCTCTCTCAAAGGAACCCTTTGGTCACCGCGAGAGAGAGATCACAGCATGCCCTTGCGTGCTTGCGGCGCGCACTCCGTGTCAATTCGTGCGCGGGGGAGCCTTGCTCCTCGCACGCTCCCGGGACACAGTGACTGAGTATGTGTGTGTATGTGCCTCTGTATATATGTGTAAGTGTGTGCCTGTGTGTGTGTACCGCTGGAGGATGGCGCTTCAATAAACGTCTCCTTTGTGAACTTGGAGGCTTGTGTCCTTGTAGCGAAGTGCTCTCCTCCCTGTGGAGGTGGAGTACGCGTTGTGGTGCTTCAGTGTGCGCGTGCTGACGGCCGATCGGGGCTTCGGCTCGCGCGACGCTCGAACCCGCGGTGGTTGGTGTCCTATGACCACGTAAAAACCACACAGTCTAGCCAGTACGGACCGGCGCGGCGTTGGGACCACCAGCAGATACTGAATGTCTGTAGAAGCGTAGTTTTTCTTGTAGAGGACGCCGTCACGCAAGCAGAACGACGACAGGTCACGCGTGAAAAGGCGAGGCGGTGATGAGGCGGTTCCCTCGTGGTAATCGATGAGGGGCCGGAGCAGTCGTCTCGCTGCTTTTGAGCGAGATCTGGCGCCGTGAGAGCGCCGAGAAAAACGGAGTCATCTGTTTCAATTGAAGAACACGGGATAGACAGTCAGCGTCACTGGGTTTCTTGCCGGACTTGTACACAATTGTGACGTCGAACTCCTGTAAGCGGAGACTCCAGCGGGCTAACTGGCCTGAAGGATCTTTAAGGTTCGCTAACCAACACAGTGAGTGGTGGTCGCTGACCACGCTAAACGGCCGACCATACAAATACGCCGAAATTTTGTTACCGCCCACACAACTGCAAGGCACTCCTTTTCAGTAGTAGAATAATTCGCATCGGAAAGAGACAGGGTGCGGCTGGCGTAAGCATTCACCCGCTCAACGCCATCTTGCCACTGAACGAGAACTGCAGCGAGACCAACGTTACTGGCGTCGGTATGCAATTCTATGTCTGCCTCCTCATTGAAGTGGCCTAGCACGGGTGTTGTTTGCCCAGATGAAAGGCTGGTCGTCCTTTGTTAGACTAGTCAATGGTTCCGCTATCCGGGAGAAGTCGTGCACAAATCTCCTGTAATATGCACAGAGGCTCAAAAACCGACGCACGGAACGTTTATCAGTGGCGTCGGGAAAGCAGCTATGGCAGCCGTCTTCTCTGGATCAGGGCTAATTCCCTCAGCGCTCACGACGGGACCCAAAAATTTGAGCTATTGGAATGCAAAGTGGCATTTTTCTGGTTTTAGTGAGAGCAAGGCCCCGCGGATGGCATTTAGCATGGCCATCAGTCGTTTGATGTGCTCATCGTAGGTCGCAGAGAAAATGACAACGTCGTCAAGGTAGACGAGGCATGTCTGCCATTTCAGGCCGGCTAGGACAGTGTCCATCATACTTTCAAAAGTTGCTGGAGCGGAACACAAACCGAAAGGAAGTACCTTAAATTCGTACAGTCCGTCAGGAGTAATGAACGCGGTCTTCTCTCTATCACGTTCATCGACTTCAATCTGCCAGCACCCACTACGTAGATCGAGCGATGAAAAGTATCTGGTGTGGCGAAGTTGGTCGAACGAGTCGTTGATTCGAGGCAATGGGTAGACGTCCTTTTTTTGTGGTTTTGTTGACCCCCCTATAGTCGACGCAGAATCTGAGTGTTCCATCCTTTTTAGCGACCAGCACAACTGGTGAGGCCCATGGGCTTGTGGACGGCTGGATCACATCATCCCGAATCATTTCATCAACCTGCACCCGAATAGCCTCTCGTTCTTTCGCCGATACTCGGTAGGGGTGTTGGCGAATAGGGCGCTCGGATGGATCTACTATAATTCGATGTTTGGCAACTGACTTCTGTTTCACTTTGGAAGTGACGGCAAAGCAGTCACGGTAAGTGTCCAGAATTTCTTGAAGGCGGCGTTTTTGGGTAAGAGACAAAGCAGGATTCACGTTAATTTTAACAGTATGTCCAGTGCTCTCGGGAGGGTTCTCGTTGGCCACCGAAAGGGCGCAGTGGGCGGAGGGCGCACTGACTTCATCAAAGTAAGCGATGGCTGTACCTTCCGGTAAATGGCGGTATTCGGCACTAAAGTTCGTTAAAAGCAGTTCAGTTCAATGATTACTCAAGGCAAAGACCCCCCGATCGACGCAGTCTTGTAGGCTCAACAATAAATTCATGTTCGTTTCCGCGAGGCCTTGAAGGGCTGGAGGGTTGTCGCACTGCACTGTAACAAACAAGCTGGTGCGTGGAGGTAGAGTGACATTGTCGTCGCAGACTCAGAAAACTCGCTGTCGCTGTGCTGTGTGTACACGTCCGAAATTGCACGGTGAGTGGAAAAAGCCACCATAAAGTCACGGAGTTCGATGATTGCGTCGTTGTTTCTAAGAAAATCAAGGCCAAGAATCAGGTCCTTGGAGCACTCTGGTAGCACAACAAAGCATTGCGAGACAGTTACGTGGCGAATCTCAACGCGAGCGGCGCACTCTCCGAGCGTCGTTACCACATGCCCTCCGGCTGTCCTTATCGGGGCTCCGTGGCAAGGAGTCAGGAGTTTTCGCAGGATAGTAGCAAGGCCATGACACGTGAAGAGGGCTTTGTCGGGCTGGTTGGTTCATATTGGATGGATACTGCGCCAGATACTGCGCCTTTCCTTTCCTAGAAACCAATTTTTCTTTCTCCAAATGAAGACATCGCGGAGGCGGAAATTTGAGATGTGATTGGCCATTTACGTACTACCTCGGCGCCAGGGCCAGATGATGTAACCAATAAAATGCTCAGAAACTAGACTGAAAGCTCCTGTCAGTAATTAAGGACTTAATGAATGAATATTAAAAGAAATGTTAACTTCCGCAGATGTGTAAACACGCGAAGGTTGTCTTTATTCCTAAACCCAAAAAGAAACTAAGCATAGAGAACTGAAGGCCCATCTCTCTTACGTCATGCTTAGGTAAACTTATGGAACACGTTATTCTAAATAGATTTCAGAAGTACGCAAAAGAGTGACCTACTGCCCAGCTAAATTATTGGCTTCAGAAGTCAACTCTATCAAGGACGTAATGCTTCAGTTGCATGCAGAAGTAATAGATCCTTCTAACAAAACCGGCACCAAATCCCTTGCCTTGGATCTGGAAAAAGCTTTCGACAATGTTTCTCACGAAGCCATTTTCCAAACCCTCTCCAACAGCATCGCGGGGTACAAAACCTTTAATTACATTCGTTCCTTTCTTTCGGGAAGGAACGAATAGCAACAAAATAGCAACAGACGACAGTGGAACCCCGCAAGGATCAATCCTCTCTCCCTTCTTATATCTAGCACTGATAGGTCTGTCTCACAAACTTGAAAAAATCTTCAACACTCCATATATGCTGACGTTGTCACCTTGTGGGTAACAAAAGTTTCGGACGCTCACATAGAGTAAACGCTTCAAGAAGCAGTCAGTGTAGTCCAGTCATGCGTTCGCCAGATTAGGTTAAAATGCTCATGGCCTAGGACTGAACTACTCGCAGTCAGAAGGAAAACGCAATACAAAGGAGACATAAAAGTCTGCCTGCACGGACTACCAATACCTGCAGTCGATACTGTTAGATCACTCGGGCTCTACATCCAGAGCAATTGGAACAGCAATGTCTCTATCAGCAGGCTGGAAATGACTGTGCAACAAATCACTAGATTTATACACAGAGTAGCGGCAAGAGAGAGAGGAAGAGAGGAATGAAAGAGGCTGGCATTTGTCGTCTTATCCATGCCTTTGTACTAAGTCGATTCACATACTTAGTCTCTTATCTCCGCTTCATTCAATCTGACAAGGATAAATTAGACAGACTCATTAGAAGCACCTACAAGGCTGGGCTAGGTCAACCCAGAAACACTTCAACCGAAAAACTTCTCCTACTTGAGATACACAACACTGTAGAGGAGCTTATCACAGAACATAAGACAGTACAGCGACAAAGACTCACGAACTCTAAAGCAGGCCGACAAATTATCAACCACATGGGAATTAATGTCGAGCCACTAGCAAACCACACAAGCTCACTACCAAGAGGAGTGCGCTACAAAATTATCTCCTAACCTTTACCCAAAAATATGCATCCCTCCTTTCATAAAGGAAGGAGGAAATCTAGAGCTAGGGTCCTAAACAGAAAATACCGAAATCACGATGGGATGGTGTACACCGACGCCTCGGACTACAATATGGCTGAAGGTACCTTTGCCATCTGTGCAATTAAGCAGTCCAGTACAGTAAATGCGCATCAGCCGCTTCGGTCCAGGTCCGCTACTCGGACCAAGCGGAAGAAGCCGCAATCGCTGTAGCCATCGCTACAACAGATACAGACATAATTGTCAACGATTCAAAAACTCCCATGCATAACTTTTCACGTGGCAGAATATCAAATACTGCCAGAAACATCCTGGCAGATATCAGACTGGACAGAGAGATATAACTCTTATGGACACCCGCCCACTCAAGGAACCAAAGTAATGAGGCTGCTCATCAACACGCTAGAAGTTTTGTCGGCCGAGCGGTTAGACCTAATACCGTGGGACTTGAAATGGAAAAATTGTTCACATACACCGATCTTACACAACACTTAAACTCTCTAGGACAGTGTACCCACCAACACACAAATCACTAACAAGATAACCAGAAATTGCTTGGAGGAAACTACGAACGAACTCCTTCCCCTACCCTGCGGTTTATGTACATATATTTCCGGACAGCATAAGGTCATCCTGCACTAGGTGCGGAGAGAAAGCCGACCTGAATCATATCCGGTGGGATTGCTCAGAGGACCCGCCTCCCAAAGCTCTCATAAAAGCTTCCTCGCTTGAATTCTGGAGGAAGTGCTGCGTAACGCGAGCCCCAATATACAATTGGGTGCCGTAAACCGCGCTGAAGGTGCAGCGGTGGCGTAGCGGTAGAACATCCGCCTCGCATGCAAGAGGACCGGGGTTCAAATCCCGGGGCCGCGCAGTTCTCCACCGGATTAAAGAAAAAAAAATCCGCGTGTTGATGGAATTGCATAAACAAGTTTGGGGTGCGACCTGATGCCGGTGAACACCTCCGGCAACGCACTCCCTCACCAGAACAGGAGTTGGCCACCCTGGTGCAGTAATTGGCCGCAACCTCCTATGATAAGCTCCATAAAACCCCGGCCCTCAGTCACCAGCGGCTGCGGAACAACTGACCACGGCGGCGGTCAGACCTGTGACGCAGCAGGGGGTGCTAAGAAAGTCTGGCTCCGCTGGACAGGCCGCCATTGGAAACTGACCCTGGCAACGTTTAATGCTAGAACCCTAGCTAGTGAAGCTAGCTTAGCAGTGCTGTTAGAGGAACTAGAGGGCATGAAATGGGATGTCATAGGGCTTAGTGAGGTTAGGAGGCCGAATGAGGCATATACTGTACTGAAAGATGGGCATGTACTGTGTTATCGAGGCTTACCAGAGAGGCGACAACTAAGAGTAGGTTTCCCTGTCAATAAGTATATAGCGGGTAATATAGATGAATTCTATAGTATTAATGAGAGGGTTGCAGGCATCGTAATTCGGCTTAATAAGCGGTATAAACTGAAGGTTGTACAGGCCTATGCACCTACATGTAGTTATGATGACCAGGCAGTTGAAAGCTTCTACGAAGATGTAGAATCGGCAATGCGAAAAGTAAAGACGCAGTATACTGTACTAATGGGCGATTTCAATGCCAAGGTAGGGAAAAAACAGGCAGGAGACAAAGTAGTAGGTGACTATGGCATTGGTTCTAGGAATAGCAGGGGGAGTTACTAGTTGAGTTTGCAGAGCGCAATAACTTACGAATCATGAATACCTTCTTCAGCAAACGGAAGAACCGGAAATGGACATGGAAAAGTCCTAACGGAGAGACTAAAAATGATATCGACTTCATAATGTGTTCAACCCCCGCCATTATGCAAGATGTAGAGGTAATCGGGAAAGTGCGATGCAGTGACCACAGGATGGTGAGGTCCCGAATTAGCCTAAATCTGAAGAAGGAACGCAACAGATTAGTAAGAAAGAAACCCATCAACGAATTAGCGGTGAGGGGGAGAGCAGAAGAGTTCAGGATCTCGCTACAGAATAGGTTTTCAGCTCTAACTGAGGATGGCGACATTACCCTGGAGGCAAGGAACAATAATTTCAGAGATATGATTACTGAGTGCGCGGTAGAAGTAGGCGGTAGGATAGTTAGAGAGGATACCGGTAAGCTGTCTAAGGAGACGAAAGATTTGATTACGAAACGCCAGAGTATGAAAGCTTCCAATCCAACAGACCAGATCGAATTGGCCGAGATATCAAAGCTAATCAATAAGCGCAAGGTGGCCGATATTGGGACGTATAACATGGAGAAAATTGAGCATGCTGTAAAGAACGGGGGAAGCCTTAAAGCGGTAAAGAAGAAATTGGGCATAGGCAAAAACCAGATGTATGCGATAAGGGACAAGGTGGGCAACGTCATCACTAATATGGAAAAGATAGTCAAAGTAGCCGAGGAGTTCTATACAGATCTCTACAGTAGCCAAAGTAGTCAGGACCGTAATGAGATTGGCGGTAGGGAAAAACAGTCAAACGTTCCACCAGTGACGAAGGACGAGGTCAACAAAGCCCTAGAAACTATGAAAAGGGGGAAATCAGCTGGAGAGGATCAGATAACTACAGATTTGCTGAAGGACGGGGGGGATATCGTGCTAGAAAACCTGGCCACCCTGTATACGCAGTGCCTGGTGTCATCGACGGTACCGGAACCATGGAAGAATTAAAACATTATCCTCATTCACAAGAAAGGGGACTCTAAGGACCTTAAAAATTACAGACCAATCAGCTCACTGTCTGTTACGTATAAGGTATTTACTAAGGTAATCGCTAATAGAATCAGGACAAAATTAGACTGCAATCAAGCAAAGGATCAAGCAGGGTTTCGGAAACGGTACTCTACTATCGATCATATCCATACCATCAATCAGGTGATAGAAAAATGCACGCAATATAACCAGCCCTTTACATAGCATTCATTGATTACGAAAAAGCATTTGAGTCAGTTGAAACCTCGGCGGTGATGCAGGCATTGCGAAATCAGGGGGTAGATGAGCCATACGTGAAAGTGCTGGAAGATATATATAGCGGCTGCACAGCAACAATAGTTCTGCATAAAGAATGTAACAAAGTTGCCATAAAGAGCGGTGTTAGGCAAGGAGACACAATCTCCCCAGTACTATTCACAGCTTGTTTAGAGGAAGTATTCAGAGACTTGGAATGGGAGCAGTTAGGGATAATGGTAGATGGAGAATACCTCAGTAATCTGCGATTTGCTGATGACATTGCCTTGCTAAGCAACTCGCGGGATGAACTGCAAATAATGATTGATGACCTAGACAGGAAAAGTAGAAAGGTAGGCTTGAAAATCAATATGCAGAAGACTAAGGTAATGTTCAACAGCCTCGGGAAGGAACAGCAGTTTACATTAGGTAGCGAAATACTGGAAGTAGTAGGCGAATATGTCTACTTAGGACAGGTAGTAACCGCAGACCCGGACCACGAAAAGGAAATGACAAGAAGAATACGATTGGGATGGAGCGCATTTGGCAAGCACTCGCAGATTATGACTAGTAGCAGTTTACCGGTATCGCTCAAGAGGAAAGTATACAACAGTTGCATCTTGCCTGTACTCATCTATGGGGCTGAAACGTGGAGGCTAACCAAGAGAGTTCTACTTAAGTTGAGGACAACCCAGAGGGCTATGGAACGAAAAATGGTAGGGGTAACATTAAGAGATAGAAAGCGTGCAGAGTGGGTCAGAGAAATAACTCAAGTTACCGACATTCTAGTAGAAATTAAGAAGAAGAAATGGACATGGGCAGGACATGTAGTGCGAAGAGAGGGTAACCGATGGTCGCTGAGGGTAACAAACTGGACTCCAAGGGAAGGAAAGCGTAGCAGGGGGCGGCAGAACGTTAGGTGGGCGGATGAGATTAAGAAGTTCGCAGGGGTGAAGTGGATGCAGCTAGCACAGAACCGGGTTAAGTGGATAAATATGGGAGAGGCCTTCGCCCTGCAGTGGGTATAATCAGGCTGATGATGAAACCGCGCTGAAGAAGTCGCCGCAAACAACCAGCTAAAGGCCACTTGGCTCTTCCACTAGGACCCAAGGCCCATCGCATGGTAGCGTTACTTGGAATCAAATGGCGACAGAAGCCCATCGCCAGCGACACCAATCGCTTGGGAGGACGTGGCAGGCATATTTCCAAGCGTTGGTGGGATGCTGAGGTCCTAAGGGCAATCATGGAAATGAAGGAGGCGTGCCGGCAGCAACAACTGGCGCTGCGAACTAAACAGCCCGAGGGAGTCATTCTGTGCCTGTAGCAGGTGTATAAGGAGAAGACGAAGGCTGCCAGCCTTGTACAGGATAAGATTAGGACCTTGGATATAAAGTTCTTGGATGAGCTTAAGAAAAGTGGGCGAAAAACACCACTTACGTTCTGGCAACACGTGAAGAGTTTGTACGGCCATGCAGCACCAAAACAGCAGTTACAGGACCCCCAGTCGTTACAGTTGCTCTCTCCAGAGGAGAGCCTAGAGCTGATGACTGAACGAGTCAGAATGTCGTTAAAAAGTGCAGTTCACAGCCTGATGAACGAGAGCCAGAGCTACCAATGACAGGGCCACAGCCGGATCTGCAAAGGAGGTTGGGACTAGTCGGGGAGATGGAGCTGAAGGTTATTATCGGGCAACTTTCGGGCGGTACAGCACCGGGCATACATGATGTCCCGGCATCGCTCCTGAAGAAGATGGGTCCTACACAGAGCCAGGAATTGCGAGCAGTTTTAAGCTACTTCTTAGAGTCGGGGGAAATTCCTGATGAACTGAGATTGAGCAGAATGCTCTTCCTGTTCAAAGGCTCTGGCAATCGCAGCAGCCCTGCGGCGTACAGACCAATCACGGTGAACCCGACTATATATACAGGGTGTTTGCTCAAGTCCTACGCAGACGAATCCAGGCATGGGCGGAGCGAGAGAAAGTGCTGGGTGAGCTGCAGAAGGGTTTTCGTCACGGCCGGAGATTGGAGGACAATTTATTCATTTTGACGCAGTGTATCGAACTCGCCATGGGACAGGGTAGAGAGCTCTGGGCTGCCTTCCTGGATGTGGAGAAGGCATACGAGTGCATGGAACATAATGTGCTATGGAGGATGCTGCGCCTCTGGGGTCTTCTTAAGGAGGTCATTGCCTGGCTACGCGCCCTCTATACAGACAACAAGGTAGTTGTGGAGTGGCAAGGCCTCCAGTCTCGTCCGGTCGAGGTGCAGCGGGGTCTACGACAAGGATGCAATCTTTCCCCGCTGTTGTTCATGCTGCTGCTGAGCGATCTTGAGGGTGAATTGAAAAGGTGTGGCGAAGGTTTTGACTTGTCATACATAGACAGTGGCCAGGTAGTGCAACAGGTCCTACCGGGCCTGCTGTATGCAGACGACATTGTGCTTATGGTGGGCTCAGAGGCAGGACTGCAAAAGTTGCTAGATATCTGCACAGTGCACGCGGAGCAGTTGGGTCTACAGTTCAGCACGAGGAAGAGTGCAGTACTGTGCTGGTCTCATGTCAAGACGGTTGTGGAACCGATACTACTGCTACAAGGGCGCGAAATCCCATGGGCTTCAACCTACAGGTACCTCGGGATAGACCTCATGACGCAGCGTGCCTACCTGGTAGACTACGAGAGCAGCCTACGTGCCAAGGCGGTGCGCAGCCAGAAGGTCCTCAGAGCCAAGGCATTGTGGTCGTTAAATAGAATGGAGGTCCTACGCACCATATGGAAGGCGGTGATGTTGCCAGGTCTGACATATACAAATGCAGTGTTGTGTACCACGTGCTCGACGCTGGAATTTATGAAGCGAAGACATAGAGAGGTGGGAAGACGGGCACTGGAAGCCCATCGTTCATCCCCCAACGAGGCGGTGCATGGTGATGTTGGCTGGCCCTTCTTCGAGGCCCGGGAGGCAGTACCCAAGATTAGTTTTGAAATGCGTTCGTGGCCTCTGGAGGCGGACCGCTGTGTTCATCGAGTACAACGCGGCCTTTTGTACTGCGGAGTATGCACACGCAGGAAGAGGAGGGTACGTGAACTGAGTGCGAAGTATGAGGTACTACTGCCAACCGTGAAAAACACTAAACACACCTGCTCGACTACTTCGAAGGTGCGTGAACACGGGGCAGCGGCGAAGACCAGGCGGTGGCCAACCGGTGCAGCGGCCAAGCCGGCTCTTGGTATGTACTCCACGCACAAGAGGGACATCACTCAGGAGCTGTCCTATGACAGCTCCCTGGGGAGCGTCCTGCTTTTTGAGGCCCGTGCGGGGGTCCTGCACACGAAGAAATGGCACGTGCGGATCGAGGGCAAGGACAACGCAGATGACTTGTGTGCGGTGCGTGTACTGTGGTTACTTGCCAAGTGCTCATGCCATGTCGGCCTAGCGGGTCAACTTTGCCGCAGGTGCTGGGGTTCACGTCTGGACAGCCGCAAAGAGACGCTGCGGTGGACAGTGATGAGACGCAGCGGGATGAGAGGGCTGTGGAGACAACCAAACGACGTCTTGAGAACTGGATAAGGCATACTAGATAAATAGTGTTGGTGGTGTTGGTGGCGTTGCGGCGTGATTCCGTTCCCTCAACGGTAGGGTCCTCTGAGCAGCGTCACCTGGCAATATAAAGCGGAAATATTGTGAAAATGATTAATAGCGGGGTGTAAAGCATGCCGAGGACGTTGCTTCAGTGGCGGTTGAAAACTGTTGAAGGATATCGTCCAATTTCCCTCTGTAATGTTGATTACAAAATTTTTGCCAAGGTCCTTTGTTCTCGTTTGCAGCTGGTTATCATGGACTTGATAGGTTCGCATCAGGTATGTGGTATCAGAGGGCGCAGTATTCAAACAAACATTCATATTGCACGTTCAGTAATCGAGACAGTATCAGATGAGACAGGCTAAGTAGCTCTGATTCAAATTGACCTGGCGAAGGCATTTGATAAAGTTCGGCACAGTTTCTTGTTCGCGGTCTTGGAGAATGCAAACATTGGTGACGTTTTGCTCAAAGGCATAAGGCTGTGCTATATGAACTCGTATACAAGACTAATTGTTAATCAGGAGCTAACGAAACCAATACCACTGGAATCATCTGTTCGTCAAGGATGTCCACTGTCTCCACTGTTGTTTGGCTTATATCTGGAACCCCTCTGTCTCAGTATAATTAACAGTGCAGCCATCCGTGGTTTCTCTCTGGCTCAATGTGCAGTTAAGATTTTAGCTTACGCGGACGATATCGCCCTCTTTTGTTCTGACAAAAAGAGTGTACTTGAGGCTTTACACTTGACTGAACAGTTCTGCGATGTATCAGGCGCGGCCCTTAATTTAGATAAATCCAAAGTATTTTGGTTGGGACACTGGGGCACTAGACCAAGCCAGTTTGGAGGCATATGCTGGGACTGTAGTCCTCTTCAGTACCTAGGGGTTCCGCTGCACCAAGTTCGTCACAGCGCAGCCTTCTGGGATTCACAAATTGTACCTATGCGGCGACAAACGCAGGCTTGGATGGGTAGGGAACTCTCAGTGTTTGCTAGGGCACAGGTCTGTAACATATTTTTATTTGCAAAGCTTGCGTATGTCCTTCAAGTCCTGCATTGTGCGAGGAGGAAAGTACAAGTTATACACAAAATATTTGCAACATTTTTGTGGCGCTCTCAATGGGAGCCCATGCGGCATGACAACTTGTTTCTTCCCTTAGAGTCTGGTGGAGTGGGCCTTGTTCACTTGTTTGTGCATCAACTTGTTTCCCGTTTTTTCTTTTTCAAATCGGCAAACCATCCGTTTCTTGTAACTGCTCATTAGGCGTCTTAGTCCACATTTGCCTTACTTATTCGCACCAACTGGGCAGGCTCGTGAGGGGCGTTTATGGGGATTCCTTAAGGAGGTTGCTGACACTTTCAATTTTCTCACTGTGCGTTTCTTTGCAGATTACCTGTATAGCCTCTGGAGAAAGCAGATGACCCAGGCTCTCACTGAGTCTTTGTTCCCTACACCGTTTTATCGGCAGCCTTATCTGGGGTTTTTGGACACCACTGTTCTAAAGCGTGTTAGGCAAATGTGCATTCAGGCAGCTGCAAAAACGTTCTTTTTCAAATTACACAGCGACGTTGTCTGTCAAGACATTTCTTCACAATAAGGAGATGTTTGTGCCCTGGTCGGTAAATTGTCATCTCTGTAACGTGCCTGAGACAATTGATCATTGCTTTATTCTGTGCCGTGATGCTATGTTCTTTTGGGACATACTACAAAGAACTCTTAAAAAGCACATTGAAATTACGCCTTATACAATTAGATTTTTGCCTCCTGACAAAAACTTTGTCGTGCCTTACGATCTATTTGTGTTGATGGGACTGTTCAGCCTTTGTAAAAGCCGCATGATCAACAGGCATGCAGAGCCACCAAGATCGTCCAAATCCGTGTTTCGGGAGCAGTGTGCTTTGGTGAGAAGTGTATATGCTGCACGTGAAGAACATCCAAACTGGATGCCGTATCTAGACGCATGTGTATGTCTCCCAGACTTTTGATGTTCTGATCATTGTGCATTGTCGGGCTGGGGGATATGACGGGCTCGTATAAGCAGCCCGGTAACTTTAGACATGGACATGTTTAAGTAAGTGGAGTTGTTCCTCTTTTACGAAAGTTTTTCCATGCAATAAAGAAAAAAAAAGTTGCTTCAGGGGCGCAATGAATTGACACTACTTACCTCAGAACTAAGCGCGTAAAACAGATGTTCGAATCCTGTTATAATTTTTTTCGTCTTTTTTTTAGTTTTGTTTTAAGGCAGCATTATAAAAACCCACTGAGAAGTAACCAGTGAGGAGAAAGAGGTTGCGGGACCCAACGGCGAGCGGGGACCCAGGCCGCACGGCCGGTGCCCAGAGGACGACGTAGGCCCCGTCCGGAGCGCGCGAGCACGCGTTCTACTGCAGGCGCCGAATAAACGTTTTATCAATCCAATCCAATGTTAGCGCAGTTGTGTGTCCTCCTTTTTCTTGTCCTTCTGGTATGCTTTACGAACTCGCCCAGCAACATACATTGCTCAAGATACGATTATGAAATGATTTCACTTCCCTATTTCGTGATTTAAATCGCAGACAAAGCCGCCGCTGCCGTCCAACAAGGATGCTATCTACTACAGCCTCTTGATTCCGGAACTCAAGGCTGCCTTGAGGGACTGCTTTCTGCGAGGCACCTTAAGTGAGTTCTGTTTCGAAGGTCATGTTTTTAAGGACCAGTTGCACGCACGCAAGACAAAGGAAGAGAACAATGGAGCGCGCCACTCGTCATTAACAACAAAGCCATGCACCAACTAGCCCAACAAGAAGTTCTAGTAAACCAGTCATGTTTATTTCGCGAAGCGTGTACAGCTCATTCCGTCGAAAAGACGTCGCCGTACCCGAGTTTCGGTTCGGGTGTTGTCGGAAGTGTTCGGTAGGTGGCAGCTAAATGGGTGCCTGTAGTTGATCGACAAATGCTAGGAGCTAATTGGCTGGAAGCGTAATGGGTGTTTCGTGCCTAATGTTACAGCCATAATTACTGATTTACTGGTAATTCAAAACATTGGGCAATAAGTAACTGCAACAGAAATACAAGTACAAAATTAAGACTAATTAAAAGTAGCAAGATACAGATAGAAAACAAAATGTGCTGAGCCATTCCGTCGTAGAAAAAATCGAAAGTACTGAGCGGTCGTGTCATAGCCCGTTATGACTAAGCAATTGAAAGTGCTGGCTCATTGCGTCGTAGTTTGTCGTAGCTAAAGCGTAGGCTAGCAAATTGCGGAAGCCACTTTCTGTCACCGAGGCCGAGACCACCGCGACCTTTCGAGCGTGGGGCAGCGCCGGCTGGGAGAAGTAATTGCCATCCCTAGGGGGAAGCAGAAATAGCGATGGGTGCGCCACCAAGGCGTCTACGCGGATTCCCGCGAGAAGACGTCAGCAGCTTCTGGATCCAGCCAGCAGCGTGAGCAGTCGTCTCCCGCCACCCCCCATGTTAGAGGTCGAGAGAAGGCTGGCCCTAGTACACGACGCGCGCGAAGGCCCGTTGGGCAGGGCCACACGTCTTCTGATTCCAAACTCGGAAGCAATCAGTAAATACCACGCCCTCTCACCGCTTTCCCTGGCAGGTACCGTTGTATGGCAGGTACCGTTGTAGGTACAGGAGATCCTGGCCGCCATTCACGGCGCGTGCAAATGTTCGCTGAAGTCGCACCCCCATATCCCTAGCCGGCGAGTCGAAAGCCCTTCTTACGTAGCCTTCTCCTTCAAGGAAGACCTTATTGATGTTATATAACTGTAGCTGGGCATGCTTTCTATTATTGGCAAGTGCAATGACTAGAATCTCAGTGTTAACGCGATGGCGTCTTGGCTGTTGTCCGTTTTTTCCCCCTGGCTCAAAAACGAAGGGACTGCACCCGGGGAATGGAAGCTGGGCGGAGGGCCGTCTATGAGTCTACTCTTAAGGTGAAGCCTAAGCGTCATCGTGATTGTTTAGAGCGTTAGCTGTATATATTGCGTTCATTTGCGGGTTATTCCCCTGATGGGGCTGGGGCAGGTAGGTCACCGCCGCTTGCGGCGGGGGCCAGCCTGCCACCGAATTTTTATCTGTTGTAGGCCGTCATTGCACCCGCCACCGCTTCGGTGGTGGACGATGGCCCTTGTTGCGGCGCGCGTCTTTCTTTTCCTACCAAATTCCGCTCGAACAGGAAAACGAACAACTGGAGGCAATCCTGAGGAAAGCCTGCAAATGCGCTCTTGGACTATACCGGTCAACACCTCGACCGAAAACTTCAATAAACTGGGCATAAACAACACAGTGCAAGAGCACATCGAGGCCCACCTTCTCGCGCAGAAAATAAGATTCATGCAGACGCAAACGGGAAGGAACACGCTAAATATACTGGGCATGAGAGATGCTTGCAGAGAAATAAACACCACGGGCAGCATACCGAAAGAAATAAGAGAGATCTTTAAGGTCAACCCGATTCCGAAAACCATGCATCCGAAAATACACAAGGCCAGAAGAGAGGCAAGATCTGAGGCACACGAAAGAAGCCTCGCAGGGAAAAAAAAACATATTGTACGTCGACGCGACCACATACAAAGAACAACGCGGAGCAGTAGCCACTGTGGTTGATCACCAGCTTAAAGAAGTCAACTGCGCCTCGATCAAGAGCAACAACATTCTCGAGGCTGAGGATGCGGCAATCGCTCTCGCTATCACCCACCAGGGTGAGGAGGCTTCCATAAAAATAATTACGGACTCGCAAGAAGCATGCAGAAGGTATAGCAGCGGACGCATATCCACTGTGGCCATCCGCATACTCAAGGCAAGAAAAATCAGCTTTTCGAGATGCTTCATAACGTGGACACCAGGCCATGAGACTGTCAAAGGTAACCAACGTGCCGACGCCAATGCCCGAGCATACGCCAACCGGGGGGCGCACAACGACGGGGAACCGGACGCAGTCACTAGACACTATGGAGCCAGCCTTGAACATCAAAGAGTCTTAAGGAGGATCTATCCACCTCCCCACAAAGACCTCAATAGAGAGCAGTCGGTTGCCTGGAGACAGCTACAGACTAACACATACCCCAATCTGAGTCTACTCAGTAAAATCCACCCTACTACATATGAAAATAAATGCCCACTATGCGGAGAACCCCCTACACTCTACCATGTTACATGGGCCTGTCAAGAAACACAGGTAGCACCAATAAACACCACATCAACACCGGAGCAGTGGGAGGCTGCACTGTACTGCTCGATGCCTGACGACCAGCTCAAGCTGATTGACAGAGCGCGCAAGACGTCAAAGGTCACTGGGGCCCTGGACTGAGGGCCCCACCAACGCAGGGAGAATTCCCTTTGTGTAAATAAAGTTTTTCATTCATTCATTCTTTTCCTGTTCCTTTTCTTTATTTTTCTATTTTCTTTTCTGTCTGCACGAGGCAGCGGAGGTGGCTCAGCTACAGAGCCAGTAGGAGGCCCGTGCATTTTCTTTTCGTTCTTCCTACAGCCACAACAACAACAACAACTCCCCTGATGGGGCTGGGACAGGCTGGTCACCGCCGCTTGCGGCGAGGACTAGCCTGCCACCGAATTTTTCTCTGTTGTAGGCTCTCATTGCACCCGCCGCCGCTTCGGTGGTGGACGACGGCTGTTGTGGCGGCGCGCTTCTTTCTTTGCCTGTTCTTTTTCTTTCTGCTTTATTTTCGCTTCTATCCGCACGAGGCAGCCCCGCCGGTATGGTGCAGTGGGTAGCAGTGGTAAGACGCCCGACTACTATGCCGGAGTACCGAGTACGAACCCAACCTCGGCGGGTGCGTTTCGATGGAGGCGAAACGAAGAGGCGTCCGTGTGCTGTGCGATGTGAGCGCACGCTAAAGATTTTCAGGCGGTCGAAATTACTTCGCAGCCCTCCACTACGGCTCCTCTTTCTCTCCTCCCACTTTCACTCCCACCTTCCTTCCTTCCCTTACGGCGCGGTTGAGGTGTCCAGAGAAAACAAGTGAGACAGTTACTGCACCTTTCCGTTCCTAAAATCAATCAATCACTAAGCGGAGGTGGCCACTCAGCTACAAAGCCAATGGCAAGCCCATGCATTTTCTTTTCCTTCTTCCTATAGCCACAACATCAACAACGCATTGGCTCGACGCGCTTGCCCCATAGCATCTAGGGAGGTGAAGGAGGTGGTGAAGGGTGTTCCTTGCCCTACGGGGCTGGGATGGTGGGGCTGGTACAGGTGGGTCACCGCCGCTCGCGGCGGTTGTAGGCCGTCATTGCAGACGCCACCGCTGGTGGTGGACGACGGCTGTTGTTGCGGCGCGCGTCTTTCTTTCCCTCTTCCTTTTTTTTTCTCTATATTTTCTTCTATCTGCACGAGGCAGCGGAGGTGGCTCAGCTACAGAGCCAGTAGCAGGCCCGTGCATTTTCTTTTCCTTCTTCCTACAGCCACAACAACAACAACGCGCTTGCCCCGATCTCTTTTTTTGATTGTCGCTGTATTGGCGCTGTCAGCTTCTCACCGTACATGTGGTGGCCGTGTTTCCACACTTTTGTCCAATTTCAGTGACCATATTTGATTGTTATCCCTACTGAAAAATCCTGTATAAAATTCGTACAGGAAATCATATACAGGTTTACTGTACAGGATCTGAGATACAGGATTGGGGGCTATTTCAGCAAATTCCTGTACTGCCCTGGAAAGTCCGGAATGAAACCGCGCGGAGCTCTGATACGGGAATGGCCTATATGGTTGTTGGCCCCCTTTTCCGGAAAGAAACGCGTCGCCAGGGTGGAAAAAGCATGCAATAATATAAAATAAAACGACTACATTTAAAATAATATAAAAAATAAAAAAATAATTTTAAAAAAATATTTAGTACCGAATGCGGAATCGAACATCAGTCCTTATGATTTTCAGACGGGTATCTTAAGGGAACAGGGTAGGTCCTATTCTTGCCATGCATTTTAGGCTATGTTCGTGACCCTTTTTCTCATGATCTGCTGGGGTTAGAACATTGACAATGGTGGCATTGTACTCAGCAATGTTAGGTAGTGTTACTGAACTAGGATAATTTCTTTTTAAAGGTTAGTTTTTTTGTTATCATTTTTTTACTGGACCCACCAAATTTTAGAGCCATAATCTGCAGTAAATAGCCTGTAAATAAAAATCGTCTGCAATAATATTTATAATCCTAGTTCAGTAGACTATCTGTAATGTTTGCTCAATGTCTGGAAAATTTTATCCCCCTTGCACCTGTAGTTTTTTAAAAAAATGTCAAATGCAGCAAAATTTGGTGTTTTGAGATAATTGGCTTTGAAGTGGAAGAAAGAGCTTTATTGCAATATAGGACTATAGAAACAAATTCTCACGCATTTTTTCAATAGCCGCCAGCCTGGTAGTCCCCTCCATCATCAACACTTCTTTTCTGCGCTAGCTGCCTTGTTATCCGGGCCTCCTTAGTGACCAGTCGTGTAGCCCTCTCTGCAAAGTACAGTCGCCGCCGGTCAGCTTCGCGCAACCATTGGACTGTAAACCGTTCTGGAGAAACTCTGAATGACCTCAGAATCTCGGCTCGAGCAATGCTGCCTTCATTGTAAGTTAGCACAGCATCCATTGTCGCTATTTTCAGCGTCTTGAGACCAAGAAAGACATTTTTCGGAGCACGCTCCCATACAACGTTGCTGAACGCCTCATTCGCGTTCTGTGTTTTTCCATGGAGACATTTCCGGAGAAGTTCAGGCTTTGAAAGCTGCTGAAACACCGGCTTCACTTCTTCAAGGACCGCTGCAGACGCGCAGATGCAGACGCGCACGTGGTGCAGACGCAGACGTGGTGGCCGCGGCGCCCACTCCTTTGTTGTGTTGCGGAGAATTGACGTCATTGGAGATCGACTTATGCCGGTTTCCATAGAAGAGACGTTTTTTAAAGCACTTCTTTGGGTTATCATTGCATTACCGCTAATTAACCAGCACAAAGGTATAAACAAACTCGTATGTCCGCGAAAACACGCCGAAACACGAGCAAAATGCCGCGCATTGCGAGTAATCCAGCTGCGTCTTAGGATTCGTTTGGCTAAGTGAAGTATGCTTGCTCGGTTTTCACTGTTGCCAGATGCGTGACTGCCATTCCGCTAAACGTGACAAAAAGTAGGCGCTGAAAAAATTTTTTTTTTTTTTTAGCTTAGGAAAGGCACAGATCCCGAGCATGTGTCAAAGGGGGTGTGGCTGGATGCTGCCTAGGTTTCGAAAAATGTTGATTTTGAGGTAAATATTTCGCGTGCGCGCAAATGAAAGACTGGGCTATGTTAAGGAAAGAATAAAGATTTTAAATTACACAAAAACAAAAAATCGATTTTTTTCGGAAATTTTGCCTACCCTGTTCCCTTAACCACTACTCTACGGCGGCTTATGGTTACAGCGGTTATTATACGGTATATGTAGCTACTTTTGCTCTTTCGTACTTGTATATTTTCCTTGGCAGTAGAATTTGTGGCCGTAATTCACCGGTAGCGCTTTAAAAACGCTGAATATCTTTGCAGGCTATCACGAGGGTTCACAAATGTGGCGTATCTTTATAATGCGTCGCTTTATTGAAGGCAAACCTCGAGATATCATAATTTACTAGTGCTGATGTGTTTTTAATCGTCTACGAACGCTTGTAAGTTTTCCTACAAGAGATATCCGCTGCACTAATACTTGTAATACTGGGCGCTTTAGCTTCACGTGCTACCAGCGGAGCATCGATGCCAATGAATACACTTCCGACTGAGCGGTTTCAATATGTAAACATTCGAGAACGCGTCGCGCGGTGTGCGGCTATCTGCGCATCTTTCGATGGTCAGCGATGTTTGTTTATTTTTTCTCGAACAGTTTTTTGTCATCGCTAGCGAAACGATACGTTCGTGCTTCTACTTTCGTCTTGTAGGCGGCAGATCTTCAGTCGCAGATATGAAGACGCACCGCAAGATCGTACGAGCTGCAGCGACTGTTGTACGCGCAAAAGCGACGCGACGCGCGTACATGCTTGCTAGCGCACACTTCGACGGCTTCGCATTTTCGAGGTATTTGGGAAACGAAGCGCGCCCTTTATATACAGAACAGTTGTATAACATGTTTGGTATCATGCTTATTTAGTGCGCTGGCGTGTCTGGCATGGTCATTCTGGTTGAGCTTCGTCGATCGGCCCGGCTTCTGTTCAGAAGCGGAATAGTCTGCCCGGTATCAGTTCCAGAAATGACGCGTTCGTCCGGTTTCTGGTTAATTGATACAGGCTGAATAATACATAACACTACTACATTTGAAAAAGAAAAAAAAGAAAAGAAAAAAAGAAAAAGAAACAAAAAGAAAACAGAAAAGGAAAAAAATTTATATGTGGTTCGAACTTCGGTCTTTTAGGCGGGCAAGCACGCACTTTAACCACTACACCACGGCAGGACACGGTGATGGTGGTTATATATCTACTTATGCAGTCGAGATTGCTCTTTTGTAGTTTGCATTTTTGTAGGGTGTAGAATTTGTGGTCGTAATTGAACGATCGCCCTTTAAACACACTGCATCTTTTTCCTGGCTATCACGAAGGGTTATCTGTGTCCCGAATCTTTACAATGTATCGCTTTCTTGCAGACAAACCTCCGAATGTCACAATTTACTAGTGCTTATGTGTTTTGTCATCGTCTTCGAACGCATGCAATTTTTGCTACATATAAATATATGCGGTGCACCAACACTTGTAATACTGCTTGTTTTAGCTTCACCTGCTGCCAGCGGAGCCGCGACGTTAATGAATTTACTTCTGAGCAAGTGTTTTGCATGCGTAAACACTCGAGGAAGCGACTCCCGATGTCCGGCCGACCTGTGCATATTTCGATGGTCAGCGATGTTTCATTTATTCTCGAGCGTATTTTATCCGCACTAACGAAACGCTACGTTCTTGCTTGCACTTTCGCGTTGAAGGTGGCAGATCTTCAGTCGCAGATTATGAAGATGCACCGCAAGATCGTACAAGCTGCAGCGACTGTTGCACACGCAAAAACAAAACGCGATGCATGTATGTACTTGCTAGCGCACACATCCACGGCTTCATATCTTCTAGGTATGTACGAAACAACACGTACTCCACATATACAGAAAAGTTTTAACATATATTATATGTATGGTTTCATGCTTATTTAGCGTGAAGGCATATTCCGACGTGGTCATCCTGGCTGAGCTTCACGATCCGCCCGAGTTGTACTGAGAAGCGGAAATACTCTGTCCCGTATCAATTTCCCTCATATCGGATTTGTCCGGTTTCTGTTAAACCGGACATGACCTGTCCTGTATATGAGCTCAAAACAGGACTGGTCCGCCGTGTTTCATATCCATACCGGACTGGGATGTCGTGTATAAGATGCATACGAGAAATGGTCTGCCCTGTATTAACTCGATACCGGACTGGATCGTCCGGATTGAGATTCATACCGGACATGACCTGTCCGATATAAACCCGTTTAAGCTTTATACAGGTCTAGTCCGCCCTGTTTCACATCAATACCGGATTGGGATGTCATGTATAAAATGCATACCGGAAATGGTTTGCCCTGTATTAACTCTATACCGGACTGGACCATCCGGACTGAGATTCATACCGGACATGACCTGTCCGATATAAACCTGTTTAAGCTTCTTACAGGACTGGTCACACCGGTATCAAATTTATACGGGATAATACAGGACCGGTTCAAACCCGTTTGTCGCGATACGGGATTTTTCACTAGGGATAACTGATAATATAATATGACATCATTGTGATAAGCTGTTTAGTTTACCTTATCACTCATATCGAACCTGACGTTGCAGCGGCGGCCCATTGTTATATCATATATATTGTTAAAACCGGTATTGTTATAAGTGGTCTTGACTGTATTATGATAAATAGGGGCCAGGAACAACTACAGAAAGTAAAACAAACACGCAAAGGAACAATAAAGAAATGATAAGATTATCAGCTGTTGCTATCTCAAAATAGAAGTTTTTTCTCTGACAGCTGTTTCTCTGACACAACCTCCTGTTCTGGTGATATGATAGATATGATATGCGTAAGCATATCTTTCCTGTCCTCTAATGCCGATTATAAAAATTATCGTGGCTCGCTCCAGTTAGGCGTGGCTGGTCGGTCGTGTTTGCGGTGCTTTTTTTTTTCACGATGGGGAACATGCATGCCCGTGCCATTTTATAATACTTTGCGGTGCTTTGCGAGGCGCGTGTTAATGCAGCGACTTGTTGGGCCCCGTGTGGTAGGGATAATGTACACCACATTTATAATTGTGAGGATTCACAATCCCTTGCCTCCATTATAACGACTGCGCGTAATTAACACTCGTGATTACGCGCGCTGTTAAGGAGCTTGGCGGAAGAGAGGGCACACTGGCCACCCCCCACAGCCGCACAGTCTCCCGCGGCAACGCTGCCGCGGGTTTCCCTCTTTCCTCCCGGCATAACCAGGAGTCCTCTCCCTGTCCGAGTCGAGAAGCGCGTCTGTCGCAACTCGCTCTGGGCTCTTCGGCGGTTGAGCGCGCACACGTGCGATTTATGAGTTCCACCGAGGTAACCACCGCCGTCACCGGAATCGCCCAGCCACCTTATACGCACCTACCGCAACGGGCTCTGAGCGCGAAGCCGCGCCAGGTGAGCAGACATCCTCTCACCTCCTTACGTGTGCTTCCCCATTACGTGGTTTATTTCCCCCCGTATGCAAGCGGGACGTTCGGTATTTACGGCGGTTTTATTTGAGTGTTGTGCCTTGCCGCGTACTAAGGCACAATCACTCTGTTCAAGTACGTAACTCAGTGCTTGTCCTCTCTGGCCCGTACCCGCTTCACTACCGACTTCTCGCACCGCGAGTTGGGGGACCCCAGCTCTGTCTGCTAGGGCTGGGACATCGGCGCTGTAAGGCGGCTGTGGCGTCTAGCCCCCGCCCGCCCCCGGAGCTTGCTTTCAAGAATTAACTCCCATAAAATGCAGGCCACAAACGACTTATCATGTCTTATGCCGCACATCATGCGCGCACCAGCGTTTTGTTGTGTGGCTTTACCTTCATCGACCGGCAAACGCTGCTGAACTTGTTTGGCGCTCAAGAAACGCCGACGCTATAACTTGCTGCGACTTCTTAAGGCCATGAATCTTGCAATTAATTTAAGACAGGACAGCAATCTTTTTGCCATTTCTCATCTTAGTTTGGCCGGTGTTTTTTTGTTTTTACTGTTTGAGCCGTATTCTCACAGGTCCCGGATATGACGTAATGAGGACAACCAGGTTTTTCTAGGCGTGCGATCTGCGCGTCTAGGCTGTCGTTTACTATATGATGAAAAACCTTGAATAATGCCACTATAATAAACAACTGGGATATGCCGTTCTTCACCACTTTTGATTCCCCGAGCTGTAGCAGCAGTGTTTCAGTCTTGAATTATATATCGATAGCACACATGGTCATCCTGGAAGTGAAGGCAGAGGTCAAGAAATTGTATCATCTTGCCCTCGGGTATCTCAATGGTGAAACCACGGTATAAGCATAGAAATACGTCTCAACGGTTGCACTGAAACCCTTCTAGTTCTCGGCGCTTCTACTGATGACGCCACATGGCTGGGACCGCTGGAAAGCTGGCTGAAGAGCAGAAAGTTGATGTAAGTGTAGGAATAAAAATTCAATTAGTAAAATGACAAAATAGTTGAGCGGTTTATAACACCATTGAAGATACAGGGGAAAAAAAGCCGAGCATGGTGTAGGCTGCCAGCACTCCTTTTTCAAAGGGGATGCTCTTACAATCCACTCATCCATCCATGCTTCTGGAGTTGGAAACGGCGAAGTAATCTGGAAAGCAATAGACATTAGCAAGAAAATGTTGGAATATTAGCTATACGTATACAATGATGGAACAACTACCTTGAATGCAAAGCTTAGCCAAAATGAGTAAATAACCAGAATATAAGATGCGTAATTTCCGAGAGTTCTTAGTGTTTAACAGCCGTTTTTGTGACCTTCAGGTTATTTATCGTGCTCGAAACATTGGCCACCAGGCGTATAAAAAGCCGAGGTCTGTATTGATTGGTCACCGAAAAACATTCAAAGGATTCAGTCCTCGACGTGCAGATGTCTCAGCAGTGGTGCGGACCGTGGTGAGGGATCGTAATTCTTTAGTTATATCGGGCTGAGCCGAGCAGAATCTGATGGCTTTGTAGGACCGGCATTCGGCTCCGGAATCTTTAGCGCCTGACGGTCAAAGAAGACGACGACTATAACTGCAGAATGCTCACTCCGACGCTCGTTCTTATGCAAGAGCAGGAAGTTTATTTAATGCAGTATTAAGCGTCGAGAATGTCCTGGGCCAGGGTCACCAAGGCCAACTGGTCTTTCAGCTGGTCAGAGGCTAACCAAGCCCGCCACGTTGGGGAAGGAGGTGTGGAAAGTGAAGTGACTGAATTGCAACATGGCAGGAAAACATGCAGCGTTGTAAGTTTGCATACTGCTCAGAACAATTCGTGCATGCGGGGGAATGTCTGATACGATAGAAATGATGGGGCTGTAGTAAGGAGTCTATCAGTTGTATGCGTCGAAGAACTCATATTTTCGTGGTAGTGAGGGACTTGTCAGGAAGAGGAACTGTACGTAGGGTTTCCCTAATGCTGTCATAGTGAATATTAATTTCTTATTGTAGTGCAGAGTAGCGTCCCAGGCGCTCGGTGCTGAAGTTCGCGGGAAAACCTACATATAATCACCGGACTTTCTGCTCATTTTCCAAACATTAACAGCGCTAACAACGGGGACAAAGGGTAGAAAAACACAGGACAAGCGCTCACTATCAACTGAAGTTTAATCACAGAAAACACAAATTTTTAAGGAAACAGGCAACAGCTGAACAACAAACCAGAAGGCACGTGCTACTATGTTAGGTCAATATAGATGCTTCCTGTGATTAAACTTTAGTTGAGAGTCAGCCCTTGTCATATGTTTTTCTACCCTTCGTCCCCGTTGTTCGCGTTGTTATTTTTTGGAAAATGTATCAACAACTTGCCCACCTAACTATAGTGTTTCTGCTCATTGTTCACGCTATTACAAGTGGTGGTGGTGATAGCGATCCCCTCACCATGGAGCGCCGCAGCCGAGCATTGCCTACCACTTCTGCAATGCCTGAGACCGCAATCCAACTCACCCAATCCCCTCCATCGCCTGTCCTTTGTTCCGCCGCTGCGCGGCAGCGTGATCCAGCCATCTTGAGCGGCACAGATGACACAGATGTGGAAGACTAGTTGGCGTCACATGAACGCGTAAGTGCGTACAAGTGGGACGGCAACGCGAAACTCATCAATGTTATATTTTATTTGAGCGACGTTGCCAGTCTGGTGTTCTACAATCACGATGCTGACATCTCTAGCTGGACAGCTCTCAAAACCAGCCTGGCCGAAGTTTTCGGCCGTCCCGCTGTCCGCAAGCTTCGTGCCGAGCAACGCTTGCGAAGTCGGACACAAAGAAACCGGCAAAAACTTCACTAGCTACATAGAGGATATCTTCGACCTCTGCAGGCGCACAAACCCTACCATGAGCGAGACCGATAAGATCAAGAACTATATGAAATGCAATGAAGATGATTCCTTGGAGATGCTCATCGCCAAAACTCCAGACTGTGTCCGATGTCATCATCTCCTGCCATAGCTTCGATGAGCTGCGCAAACAGCGGCTTTACACACATGCTGGCCTTCACGAGGCCACCCTTTCCAGCTTCACTCTCACCGGGGATTGAGCTATGGACCACCAGTCACTCCTTCAGCACATTTAGCAGTTTGTCCATGAGGAAGTCGCACGCATGCTCTACAAAATTCACTAAAACACGTGGTTGGGCTAGTTGGTGCATTGCATGAAGAAAGACTAACCAGCCAAGATGACGCACACATAAAAAAACTTTCTACGTCTCTGTTTTTTCCTGTGTGCGTCTTCTTTAGTCTTTCTTCAGCTCTACAAGTCTACCTGCCCGCCCGCGCCTGCGCCGCCACTCACTCCCATTCTATAGCGTGTCATACAGGAGCAGATCGCTGAGGCTCTGCCACCTCCTCCTCAGAGCACCTGATCACGACTCCTCTCACTTACGCTGATATTTTGGTGCGCTCGCAACCCTCACCTATTTCCCCTGTCTACAGCCCGCCCCATCCTATGCTGCAACCCCCGCTTATCGTCCGTTTGTCCACCTTCGATCACAGCTGCTGCCTTTCAACCCCTGGCGCACGCAAGACAACCGACCTATTTGCTACGCCTTTGGAGTCTCCGGGAACATGACTTGTTTGTGCCGCAATTGTGGCTATCGTCCCTACGACTATACGACTGAGCCGACGTTCAATCATGCGCCGTCCCCCTACCCTCTGTCCCCTGAGTCTTTTCTGCAGTCCCCTTTTCGTTACGATCTCCGCTCCCACCGCTCGCCGTCTCCTGGCCGTCGTTCCGATTCTCCCATGATCCACCACCAACCAGCCATCCGCGCGGAAAACTAACGGCCGCAGTTCTGGAGGCAAGGACTGGACCGTCAGGAGCTAGCTGAATACCTATTTCTGTGCCCACCAACATAATTACCTTGTTCATTGAAGGAGTCAATTGCCGTCGAAGCCCTGGCGCAGCCGTTTCCGTTCTTAGTTGCACCCTCGGTCGCAGACTCAGAAGATAATGAGGTGATGACGCCTCTTCCTGCCGTTTGTCTTCGCAATGCCAGCGCTCAAAACACTTGACCATTAACCGCCTGTACCGCTCGCCTTCTCATCGAGGACGTTCCCTACACAATAGAATTCATCGTCCTCGCCCGGTAACCTCATGACGTGATCATTCGCTGGGACTTCCTCTCCGATAATCACGCCGTGATAGACTGCGCCCATGCACACCTTGAGTTATACCCCCGCAGTGACACTCCCTTGGACGTATCCGGGCTGCTGACGCTACCGTAGTCGTCGCAGAGGACACCGACGTTCCGCCTTTCTCCTCAGTGCTTGTGCCTCTTTCTTGTGCTGCTCTTTCTGGGCCATTGTAATTTATGCACCCTTGTTACGATGCGCTGACTAGAAATCTGTTCTGCTGGCCAATGCTGTGCAGACAGTTTTTCGTAGCTCAAGTGCTATTTTAGTCGGCAACCCGTACCCCTGGCTTACCACTTTACTCCGTGGCCAATCGCTTGATAGTGTTGCCTTGCTCTATTCCACCACCACCTAACTGCTCGTTGATAGCATCGCCGGCCTTCAAATCAGCGCCATAACGCCTTTTTCTGTCGCCACTCCATCTTCCTTCGAAGAATAACTGCCAGTCTGACGACGCTGGCCTTACTGCCATACAACGAGCTTAACTTGTCGCCATCCCACAAAGTTTCTCAGCTTCGTTTGGCTCCCAGCAGCCTTTATGAAGCCGCACAACTGTCATTACCGTATTTATACCGACACTCATGCCCCTTTGAGGGCAACTCCGTAGGTCTCAGCCGCTGAGCGCTGTATCATTGACGAACAGGTGACCGACGCGCTTCAGCGCAACATAATTCAGCCGTCGCACAGCCCATGGGCGTCTCCGGTTCTCCTTGTCAAGAAAAAAATTTTCCATCTGATTCTGCATAGGCTACCGCCGACTGAAAAAGTTCACGCACAAGGATGGTTACCCACTCCTTCGTACCGACGATGCCCTCTGCTGAATGCAGGGAGCTGAGTTCTTTTCGTCATTAGGCCTGTGTTTCGGTTACTGGCAGGTGCCAATGGCAGAGATCGATCGGCCAAAACCGCTTTCGTAAGCAAACTACTGTATAGTGTGCCATAGTGTATATATATTTTTTTTATTTTTACGTACCCTTTTCTTTCTCCCTATCGCTCACCTCTGATTTCCTCTAACTCTTCCTCGCTATTCATTTATTTCCGCCGCCCCAGTTCAAGAGCTTCAGATATCAGATAGCAGATGCCGGGGCTGGCAAACATCTTTTCCTTCAGTTTGTATACAAAATAAATAACACCAAAACAACAACAACCTGATCAGCTGTGCCATTCGGCTTGTGCAATGTACCCACCACGTTTAAGCCCATGATGGACAACCTACTCAGATGGCTCAAATGGCACACATGCGTTTGTTATCTGGACGATGTTGTCGTCTTTTCTCCCGAACTTTTCTTTTCACCTCCAGCGCCTGGAGACTTTTCTGCGATGCAAAGCAGAAGTTTGGGCTAGTTGGTGAAGGCTCATAAAGAAAAAAAATGAAAGACGGCTTAGCTCTGCTATGCCTGGATATACGTAGCGAAACGCAGTGACTACCTCGGGATCAGAAGTTAATTCTGCACTCTCCTGCGCCGCTCGCTAGCAGCTAAACTCTCCTTGGCTTCCATGTCGAGCGCGTCAAAGTTCACCGGCGTTGTGTAATTCGTTTACAGCAAAAGAAAGGCGCAGAATCTTAGTATGAATGGAGGGAATTAGGAGCGTCCCTTTTGAAAAGGGGTGGTAGCAGTAGGTATCACGCTCATTTTAACGCGGTAGCGTTAAGGGGCTCGTGTCGCAGAAAAGCCGGTGTCGTCGGCGGCGTTGGCCGTGAGCGATACATCCCGGCATGCACTTAATAAAGTGAAAAACCAACTTCTAAGATGGGCTGGGCGGGAATCGAACCAGGGTCTCCGGAGTGTGAGACGGAGACGCTACCACTCAGCCACGAGTTCGATGCTTGAAAGCGGTACAAAAACGCTTCTAGTGAACGCGGTGTTGCCTTAGAAAAGTGCCGTAGAACGTTATACTGCGGCGTATATCGGTAATTATGAGCATGTTACTTACAGAAGTCGCAGTTACACGAGTAGCGAAGTACGTTTCCGCTACATTTCTTCTGCGCTCTGCGCACATGCAGAACCATCTTGCGGCAAACACAGAAGAACCCCTCCTCGCAATGTGCGGCGCTGCCCCGACACGTGGCGCGCCACTCGCCCCTGACGTTTCGCCGTGCACCCTCACGGGTTGTAGAATCAAGCGTCTTTCCTTTCTTTAGATCACTATCTTCGCTCACCCGCTCAAACACAGAAGAACCCCTCCTCGCAATGTGCGGCGCTGCCCCGACACGTGGCGCGCCACTCGCCCCTGATGTTTCGCCGTGCACCCTCACGGGTTGTAGAATCAAGCGTCTTTCCTTTCTTTAGATCACTATCTTCGCTCACCCGCTCCTCCCCTTCGGGCGGCGCGGGTACCGGTGCGAGGATGCCCCAATACACTTGCGTTTAATAAGTTTTCTCGCTCTCTCCCCTTCCAACATCCAGCGTGCGTCACTCGAACAGTGGTGTTTAGGCGACGCGGCTCCTCTTTCCACTCACAGCGCGATTGCTAGGTGCAGCGTCTGATGCCGGACGCCTCTGACGTGATCGCTGGTATGTTTCTCTATGATCGCTGCGCCGTAGCGCTTCTGCTGGGAAAGCGTCCCTTGCGATGTGTGCCGAGCTGCTTCCGAGGAATCATGCTTCTGCGTGGTGCTCCCAAGCGAGATAGAGGACGATCCCATCAAGGCGTCAGCCCCATGATCGCGTCCGCCTTCATGGCGCGTCGCTGCCCGGCTTTCTCCCTCCGAGACACCGAGTTCTTTGGTTCGTTCCGCTTGTTGTTGTTGTTGTGGCTGTAGGAAGAAGGAAAAGAAAATGCACGGGCCTGCTACTGGCTCTGTAGCTGAGCCACCTCCGCTGCCTCGTGCAGATAGAAGAGAATATAGAGAAGAAAGAAAAGCAAGAGGGAAAGAAAGACGCGCGCCGCAACAACAGCCGTCGTCCACCACCAGCGGTGGCGTGTGCAATGACGGCCTACAACAGCTCAGGCGCACGTTTCATTGCCGCGCCGAACGCTGCGTTGCTCGGCGCTCACCGCGTGATTCGTGAGTGCAAAGTCCGACGCGGGGCGCCTCATCAGTGATTGCTGCGCCGTAGCGCATTGTCTTATGTCTTTGTGTGACTCAAGAGCATACCGAGCGAATGAGTGGGCGGTGCGAACGAGGTGCAATAACGCTATCGCGTTCTACTCTTGAAGGCGAAGCTTAAGCGTCCTCCAAATTTTTTCTCCCTATATCTTATTTATTTAGATTGGTTACCTAATCCATCATTCGATTTATTAAATTTTTGTTTCTACATTACTATCATTATGTCACTTCTCTGCTTTAGGGCCACCAATCTTCCAGTAGTTTTTTGCTAGTTTCCACCAACGGTTTATTCACCTGGCCACTGGTATCTCTAAACCCCAGAGCTTCAGACACAGTGACTGCGCCTGCATCAACTTTCGGATGTATACCGTTACATTCGAGTATAATATGGCCAATTGCTTCACTGGAGTTACCACATACAGCACATGCGTCTTCATTGTTAAATTTCTTTTTGTAGCTGCGTGTTCTAAGGCACCCTGAGGTAGCTTCAAAAAGTAGAGCACTAGTTGCCTCTTGAGGTATCAATGAAAGCTTCCTTCGTGATCTGCATTTTCCAGTTTTCCACTTTCGGTATAATTCCACACTCTGTTTCTTTTCCATAGAATTTATCTGATTTTTACTTTCTGTGTTTTTCACCTGCTGCTTAATGCTCTTTATTTCTCCGTCCTTGTGACTAGCATACTTACTAGTTAGTGTCCTAGTTCCTTTCCTCCATTTTGAGTCAATGCTTTTTAAGTACAGGTGTTTAAATACTTTAGTTGCCCATTTGTTACTGTCCAATTTCCTCAGGCGTTCCTCATATAATATTTTACTCTCAGCTTCCCGTACGTCGAAAGATGCCCAGCCCATATCTCCCTGTACCGCCTCATTTGTGGTTTTGCCGTGGGCACCTAGTGCTAATCGTCCAACGGCTCTCTGATCTATTTAAAATGCCGACTGTACCTCGGATTTTAGGCACAAAACCGCATTTCCGAAAATAAGTCCGGGCACCATAATTCCTTCCCAAATACCCCTAAAAACCTCATACCCGTTGCATCCCCACAATGTCCTATGCTTTATTATCCCGGCATTTCTTCGCCCTTTGGCCTTAAGTGATTGCTCATGCTTTCCAATGTATGCCAATCCTTCGTTTATCCATATATTCTGCTACTCAGGGTATTTCATGACCTTGTATTTTAAGACCCTGATCAGTTAAGCCGTTGAAAATCGACCGACTCGACTTAACTGCGCTAAAACTGCAGCCTGGAACATCCCCTTCGTCTCCGCAATACTTAACTAGACTTTGCAATTCTTCCAGACTCAGCTAGCAGCACAATATCGTCTGCATACATCAAACCGGGGAGGCTCTGCTCTATCGCCTTTCCACCTAATCTATATGACAGGTTAAAACCTAGGTTACAGTCTTGTATCCTCCGTTCCAGGTTTATCATACAAAGCATGAACAGCAGCGGTGATAGAGGACAGCCTTGTCTTAATCCTTTACATATTTTTGACATCTTCCGTACTTCTTATCCCTTCCCATGTAATTTCTACATTGTTATCCCGGTATATTTCCTGTAGGAACTCTATTATCTCATAACCGATACCTTCTTCTTTTTATATGTTCCACAGGAGTTCCCTGTTTACATTGTCGTACGCCCCGTTTATGTCCAGGAGGGCCAAATACAAAGGCCTATTTTCCGCTCTAGATATTTCGATACATTGGGTAAGCACGAACAGGCTATCATCTAAGCGCCTACCATTTCTAAAACCGTTCTGAAGTTCTCCGAGTATCTTGTTACTTTTTACCCATGCTTGCACCTTTAATTTCACCGCCTGCATGGCCAACCTGTACATAACAGATGTTATGGTAATCGGCCTGTAGGATTTTATGTGCATCCTGTCTCCTTTCCCTTTATAAATTAAATTCATTTTACTCTGCCGCCAGCGTCCGGAATCTGCTTATTCGTTGTGACTGTTTAAAGAGCTTTTAACAACGTTTCCTTACTTTTTGGACCAAGTTCATTAATCAGCTTGATCGGAATTTCATCTATTCCTGTAGATTTGTTTTTAAGAATATTTTTTTCTGCCTTTTTCCAGTTTAGATTGATCAGTTTTAAGCTGCTTTGTATTCTGCTACCTTGTGTTGCTTCCTGATTTGCTGAGATTACCCTAGCGTCGCTCTTAAATGACTCGGCTATAACTGATGTAATGTAGTTCACTGCGTTGTCAACCCTTAAGCAATTTCACTCGTTATCTTGAATCCGACCCTGCTTTCTTTGATTCTTCTTCCCTAGCCAGCTTATATGGTTCCAGAAGTTTCTTGCTCCGCCTCTAGAGGCATCGTGTATGTCAGCCATCCAGCGATCGGTGGACTGCCTTAGTTTACTTTGGGCGAGGGCCTGTACTTTAAGTTTCTTTTGTCGATATGATTCCCATTTTTGGTCGATTAAATCCTGAGATATCTGTGCTTTCTTTGCCATTCGGTGTTCTCTTGAAGCAGCCTGTCGTTGTTCAATAGCTTCCCTGATTTCCTTATTGCACCAGCTCCGTGGCTTCCTCTTTCCATTGCAGTGGTAACCATTGCAGTGGTAACTTTAACCTCCTTAATTTTCCTCCGTATGAGTAGTTCTACCTGTTCATAATCCCAGTCTTCCATGGGACTTTTCTTTCTCGCTTCCTCTATGTCTGCTGTTATCTGCGCTATTTGATCGTCTTTAATTTTGCGTTTTCCTTTTGTCTAAGTTCCATGTCTCTTTTCATCAAGGGCCCCATCTGCAGACTAATACGTTTATGATCACTTCCCAGACTACACTCCCCTTCTTCTTCTATTTCCATTTTTGTGACCAAGCTATAAATTTCTTGCGACATTAGACAGTAGTCAATAGTCGTCTGCCTGTTGCGAAATTCCCACGTGAACTGGCCTTCACCCCATTTTGTTTCTCTATTTACTATAACTATATCGTGTCTCTCACAGAAATCTAGCATTAGCTTCCCGCCACAATCTTTGTATCCATCCAGATCGTCGATGTGGCCGTTCATATCCCCCAGCAGAATAATATTGGCCCCGTCTCCAAACTGGCTTATATCGTCACTGAGCCTCTTTCCGCAAGGCAAAAAGCGCCGCCCGGCGGCGTTGGAGCGCTCTCATTCCCGCTGATTGATTGATTGATTTCAGCGCACGTTAATGATCCCTAGGTGGTCGAAATTACTCCGCAGCCCTCCACTACGGTTCCTCTTTCTCTTTTTCCACTTTCACTCCCACCTTCCTCCCTTCCCTTACGGCGCGGTTGAGTTGTCCACAGGAAACAAGTGAAACAGTTCCCGTGCCTTTCTGCCCTCATACCTGACGGCAGATGGGTGATGTCACATGCTCTGTGTTGCGGTGTTCGAGGAAGCGCCAAATGAAAGGCGCCGCGCTGACACAGGGATGGAACTCCCGGCGGGGTCAGCTTCGTATAAAGATTGATTGATTGATTAAAACTTTAATTTCCACCGATTTAGGAGGCCCCCTACTCCCCGCTCCTGGCACGCAGGCCTGAGGAACGGGGGCTGGAACCTCCGCGACTAAGGACTGGCGAATATACATTGGTTATTCGCGGCCTCAGCCGCCAGGCGGACGGCTTTCTGCTGGTCAGCGGGGACGTCGCTTCGCAGCAGGGTTACCCAGGCTTCTCTACTTTTAATGTTGTCCCTAGCGCCCGGAGACTAGCTTCGTATAAAGCTTATTCACGTGACGTCATTGCAGCTTTACTGGCAACCATGGCACGCGCAACGCAACATCACTGAGCGGGAAAGAAAGAGAGACAGAGGGCCTTCGGCGAATCATGATACGGTGCATGTGAAATCCGAGCTCTGGGGCGACGGTGGCAGTTCTGGCCCTACGGGGCTAGGACAATAGGTCAACGCTGCTTGCGGCGGAGGCTGGCGAGCCACCGAATGTTTATCGGTTGGTAGCCGTCATTGCGCCCGCCACTGTTTCAGTGGTGGACGACGGCTGTTGTTGCGGCGTGCGTCTTTCTCTCCCTCTTCTTTTCTCTGTTCTCTATTTTCTCTTTTATTTTCTGTGACTGTGCGATGTCAGCGCACGTTAAATATATCCAGGTGGTCGAAATTACTCGATAGCCCTCCACTACGGCTCCTCTTTCTCCCTTTCCATTTTCACTCCCTCCTTCCTTCCCTTACGGCGCGGTTGAGGTGTCCACAGAAATCGAGTGAGACAGTTACCGCGTCTTTACCTTCCTATAAAATCAATCAATCAATCTTCTTTGAGGCGAAACGAAGAGGCGTCCGTGTGCTGTGCGATGTCAGCGCACGTTAAAGATCCTCAGGTGGTCGAAATTACTCCGTAGACCTCCACTACGGTTCCTCTTTCTCTCTTTCCACTTTTACTGCCACCTTCCTCCCTTTCATTACGGCTGGTTGAGGTGTCCATGCCTACTAAACCTGATAGTGAATAGGGTCTATATGCGCGATTCACCTGGTGACGGCACTGCCTATGACGTCACCATGTGACGGCGGCTGAGGCCGTGAAGCAACAATGCATATTCACCAGACCTTAGTTCGCGAGGCTCCTGAGTAAGGCTCCATCAGGCCTGCGTGCCGGGGAGTCCGAAACGGAGCTTCTTCTCGGTGGAAATAAAGGTTTTCAACAACATGGCCGTCTCGAAACGTCTAACCATTACTGCTGGTTAGTGACAGTTAACCATGACACACTTTCTGATTACTAGGTGATGGCTGATTAGTGTTAGTTAAACACCCCTTAACTAGTAAGAAATGGTTAGTGATAGTTACGATGACCTCCATATGCACGGGTTCCTATGGGCATCTGCAACGCCGGCGGAGCTTTTACTATTGGTTACTGATAGTAACCTTCATGGATCACTGCCTTGTCGTGGCGGAGGGGCTTGCGAAACTCGATAAGTCGTGAGCTCTGCTGTGTAGGCCACCCAAGATAGACAGGTCACGGCAGAGATTTCTGACAAAATCTGATTCACTGGAGAAGTTAATGGCAACCCACTCCAGTATTTCCTGCCAAGAAAACCCTATGGCCAGTCACAATAGCATAATGATATGGCGCCGGAAGATGAGCCCCCCGGGTTGGAAAGCGTCCCACATGTTACTGGGAATGAACAAAAAGGGCGATTCCTAGTAGCTCCAGGACGAATGAAGCGGCTGGGCTAAGCCAAAAGGACGCTCAGTTGTGGATGTGTTGGGAAGCGACCGGAAAGTCCGATATTGCAAGGAGATATATCACATAGCAACATAGAATGTTAAATCTATGACGCGAGGTAAACTGGATGTCCTCAAGCGAGAAATGTACAGATTGAACATTGATATCTTGGGTATCAGCGAGCTCAGTGGAACGGAATGGGAGAATTTAACTCCGGCGACCATTATGTCTTTTATTGTGGGCACGAATCCAAGAGAAGGAATGGGGTCGCTCTCATAGTAAACAGAAGAATGGGCAAAGCAGTGCTAGGGTACAACCCCAAAAACGACCGAATGATTTCACTTCGGATCCAAGATCACCCTTTCAACATAACAGTTATCCAAGTATTTGCACCAACCACTGCTGCTTAAGAAGCTGTTGTTGAGAGATTTTATGCAGACCTGCAATGCCTCTTAGACCGCACTCCATCATCAGACATCCTGTTTCTCATAGGAGACTGGAATGCTAAGGTGGGGAGTGAAGAAATATCCGGAATTACAGGCAAGTTCGGTCTTGGTGAGTCAAATGAAGCTGGGCAGAGGCTAGTAGAGTTTTGTCAAGAAAACAACCTGACCACAGCGAATACTCATTTTCAAATGTACAGGAGGCGCCTGTACTGTAGACTTCACCGAACGGTCTCTACAGGAATCAGATCGGTTATACTCTTTCCCAGCAGAGATGGAGAAGCGCTATACAAGCAGTAAAAACAAGGCCATGGGCCGATTGTGACACTGATCATCAGCTTCTTGCTGCCAAAATTACGCTTCGATTGAGAAAAACGCAGAAAACTAGAAGGCCTTTCAGGTATGAAAAGGATCAAATTCCCTCAGCATATGCTGTGGAAGTGAGGAATCGATTTCAAGAGTTAGATCTAGAAGGCAGAGAGCCTGAAGAGATGTGGACTGATGTTCGTGATATAATACAAGAAGTTGCTCCTAAGGTAGTTCCAAAGCAAAAGAAATGCAAGAAAGCAAACTGGTTATCTGAAGAGGCTTTGCTGAGGAAAGGAGGATTTCAAAAGTTATAGGGGAAACAGAAAGATACAAGGTTCTTAATGCGGATTTTCAGAAAATAGCAAGGAGAGATAAGAATGCCTTCCTGAACATACAGCGCCAAGCAGTTGAGGACAACAGCCAATTAAGGAACACAAGAGCTCTGTATAAGACAATCAAGGATATCAAAGGAAGTTTCTGTGCTAAGCTGGGCGTGATAAAGGACAAACGAGGCAAGGACCTCACTGAAGCCTCAGAGATAAAGAAGAGGTGGCAGAAATACACACTGAAGAACCGTACAAGAAGGACCCGGATGTGCAAACCCAACATAAGACGGTTGTGATTACTGATCTCGAGCCGGGCATCCTGAAGAGTGAAGTTGAATGGGCCTTAGCCAGCCTTGCTAAGAACAAAGGCTAGCGGAATTGATGGCATTCCAGCTGAGTTGCTTCAAAACCTCAATCATGATGCTGTTAACATTCTGCATACATTATGTCAGAAGATTTGGACAACCCTGCAGTGGCCACAGGATTGGAGGAGGTCAGTTTACATCCCCATTCCAATGAAAGGCAGTGCCAAAGATTGTTCCAACTACCGCACGATCGCGCTTATTTCGAATGCTAGCGTAGGTGATGTTGAAAATCCTCCAAGGTAGGCTGCAGCACTATGTGGATCGGGAGCTTCCGGACGGGCAAGCTGGGTTTCGCAAGGGCAGAGGAACTAGAGACCAAATTGCTAACTTCGCTGTATCATGGAAAAAGCAAGAGAGCTCCAGAAACCCATCTACTTCTGCTTTATTGATTATGCGAAAGCGTTTGACTGCGTAGATCACAGCAGATTGTGGCAACCTCTCCAAATGATGGGAGTTCCAATTCACCTCATCTGTCTCCTCAGGAACGTGTATGAAGGGCAAGAGGCCGCAGTCAGAACTGGGCATGGTATTACAGATGAGTTTCCGATTGAGAAAGGAGTGAGGCTAGGCTGCATATTGTCGACCTGCCTATTTAACCTATATTAAGAGTGCATCCTGAGGAAGGCCGGTCTGGACGAGTCTTCAGCTGGAGTGAAGATTGCTGGAAAACGTATCAACAACCTTAGATATGCGGATGATACCACTTTAATGGCAGGAAGTGAAGTGGAACTCAAGAGACTTCTGATGCGCGTAAAAGAAGTGAGAAGTTTGGGCTTAAACTGAACATTAAAAAGACAAAAATCATGGCGTCTTGCCCTATCACGTCCTGGAGCATGAAGGGACAAGAAGTGGAAGCTGTGACAGATTTTCTCTTCTTGGGCTCCAAGATTACTCCGGAAGGAGACTGCAGCCATGAAATTAGGAGACGCCTGCTTCTGGGAAAGAGAGCCATGGTTAGGCTTGACCGCCTAGTAAAGAGTAGAGACATTAGTCTGCCGACCAAGATCCATATAACTCGTCCTGGGTCTTTCCAGTTGTGATGTATGGATGCGAGAGTTAGACTGTGAAGACGGCTGACCGCCGAAGAATTGACGCGTTTGAATTGTGGTGCTGGCGGAGACTCTTGAGAGTTCCGCGGTCTGCCGGAAGATCAAATCAGTCGATATTGTCGACCATAATCCCTGACTGCTCATTGGAGGGTCCAATTTTAAAGTTAAAGCTCAGCTACTTTGGTCATCTGATGAGAAGAGAGGAGTCGTTGGAGAAAGATTTGATGTTGGGAAAGGTTGAGGGTCACCGGAGAAGGGGTAGGCAGCAAACGCGATGATTAGATGGCATCCTCGAGGCACTGCAGATGAAGTTGTGTGATGTTAGGAAGATGGTGAGAGACCGGAAAGCGTGGCGTGACATGGTCCATAGGGTCACGAAGAGTCGGACACGACTGATCGATTGAACTGAACTGATAGTTAACCATGACTACCACTTTCTGAGTGCTAGTTAATGTCTGATTACTGTCAGGTAAACAGCCCTTAACTAGTAAGTGACGGTTAGTGATAGTTGCGATGACCTCCAAATGCATGGGTTCCTATGGCATCTGCAACGCCGGCGGAGCTTGGCGAGGGGGCTGCGCAGCTGGCCTTGGCTGGGACGTCACTCGGCCGCGGCATACCACATACGGCATACGCGAAGCTCGACTCTGACTGTCGTAGTGAAGGTTTTCGCTTCAAAACAGCGCAAACACAGGACAGAGAGAAGGAAACACCACAGGTACGGTCCCTGGAAAGACTTGCCACAGGCCGGACTCTAGGCAAGTTTTAATGGAGGAAACGAAAAAAAAAATTAGAGGGTCTCTGAGATGTCTCTTAAGAGGAGAATGGCGAAAGCATACCCTTCCTCTCCTATAAATTTGCCTCCCATATTTAGCCTCTTGTCGGCACTCGTTGCAGTGCTATATATAATTATAATTGGTTTATAGGAGAGGAAAGGCGCAAAATCTATCACACTTTCTCCGGCAAGAGGGAGTTCGGACGGTACACTGAAATTGCTGAATTATTTCAATTCGGCCATGCAATTTATCCTAAGCCTTGTAAGGTCCTTACAAAAGTGGAGGAATGCACACTCCTCCGCCTTTACACCAAAACGCTGCTGTGCCCGGCAGTTTAAAACACTTTGATTCTGCCTGTACAGAAAAATGTCCGCACTGTGCGGAGAAGTCTTCGGACATCTTCCATATGGTGTGGGCATGTCAGTCATCCCCGGACCTCACCCCCAAACCCAACCCCACCCGGGAGGACTGGGAGGCAGCCCTGCTCGGCTGCTCCGACCTGGCAAGCCAGAAGGCCCTGGTCCACCGAGCCCGAGCCGCGGCAATCGCCAATGGGCTCCTGTATTGAGGAGCCCACCTAGTGTTTGCGTGAGGTTACCCCAGCTACCTCAAGCTGCCTCCAAATAAAGTTTTCACTCACACACACACACACCCTCGCTCCTGGCGCGTGGCGTTCTTTGGCGCGCGTTCGTGTGGTATTGCAAAAGGCAGGGACGTATCCCGCCTCGGCCAATCAGAACGCCGCAAAAGCGGGACACACTTTGTCCACGACAGCATAAGCCATTAAAGGCTTGCACCTTATATAAAGTACCACCCGCACACGTCACACCCACGCGAGCGCAAGGTCACACATGGCAAAGATTACTAATCAGGAGCGGAATGCACCCGGGCATCCATGTAACGGAATTCCCTATCTAACAACGCCACAGAAGGTGCGCTAACCCATCGATCGGCGTTTTTGCTAAGAAAAAATGTTACCATAACCTCTCGGCAGACCTGGTCATGATCGCAGAAAAGAACGTTTTTGAAAACAGGGGAGAGTATTTGCGAACGCGGCAGTATAATTGCGTCGAGCGTTGTTGTGGGCTCCCTGCCGTACACAAGTACAAAGGGCTCGACTTGGTTTTCTCCTAGAGGGCGGTATTATACGCGAAAATGTCGTAGAATAGAATGGCGTTCGATGTCTTGTGTTCGAATTCGACGTACATGACAATTATGCTAGCGATCGTTTTGTTGAGGCAAGTCCGTAAGTCATTTGGTCCAGGGATCGCACGCTGTTGTGCGGCGGTGGCATGTACGACTGTATATCAAGATGGCTTGCCTCATATCCACCTTCAATGCTGTTCCCCTGTTCGTCACGAGCACTTAGGGAGCGCCGTGTCGCAGGATAATGCTGAAGAAGGGAATAAAACAGTGCGAGGCATGACGGGACACGTGAAGGACAGACACACAGGTGCCTTTGTCTGTTCTGCACGCGTCCCGTCTTGCAATGCGCTGTTTTAATCCCTTCTTCAACATGTACCAACCAGACCGTATTCGCCCTCCTCTGCAGGGGAATGGGTTCGACGAAAACTTGGCAAATTGGGCTGCGGTACCATTAGGCTGGGCATTAGCTTCGGCGTAGCTTGTCATGTAATCGGTTGCCACGCCGATGCACTTGTTACAGCTGATGAGGTTGGGAAGGGGAGGAAGAGATTCATCCCCGTTTATTGAAACGGCTTAATCGTAGATGGTATTGGGTTCAGCAGCCGAGCTGGTCTGACAGGGGGCGTCTTGCGTCGCTGGCACTAGCGGCATGCTTTCACGTAATGGGCAGCGTCGGCAGGTAACAGCAGCCAGTATTACGCCTTAGATCCGATGAAACGTGCCCTGCTGTCGGCTCATCGTGGAAACCTTCCAAACGCTCTTTTCGGCGTTCATTAGGCAGACGGTTCTGTTAGGTGGCTGTGGGCGATAGTTTCGTTTTGCTTTGTGTTTTCATGTTCATTACACGCTTATTTACACACCCTCTGTTATCTGCGATGTACGGGGCGCCGCATGAGCAGGGGATTGATAAACCACCCCTATTCCACAGGAAATGAGAGGTGATGTGTGAAGTCTCTCTTTCCAGCTTGACTCTGCAAGACTTGTTTGCACATTGAGCCTAATATCTTAGGGGCTATAAACGCAACAACAACATGTTTTATCTGCCGGTAACATCTGATTCTTCCGTGCTTTTATCCCCCTTTTCATAGCATCTAAACATCTCTTAAGCTCGTTTTTCGTTACTTGCGAGATGCCTGAGTGTACTTCAGTATTGCGAATTTCCTTATTGTTCGGACTACTTCGGCAACTGCATACGTCAGGAACACCATGTTCTGAAATAAAGTCGGAGGGCAGGAAGCAATGCAGAAAAGAAGCAACCATTGTTCTTCGTTCATACTGATTAGAAGTACGTAATAAAATACCGACAATTAACAGCTCATCACGTATGTACTTGGCGTTTATCGCGAACCTATATTGGAAGAAAGCCTGAAAGTAATTTTCCCCCCAGAATCTTTCGGTAGGTGCAATAAACAAAGATCAGAAGATGACCAAATATTTGATTTTGCCAGTAATTATTTCTTTCTTCGGCAACTTTATTCTGCGGTAGAATTTAACGAAACACAGTATTCAGAAATGTGGCGCAATAAACACAAACACAAAAGAGAGACAACACCGTAGCCGTGGCCTAGTGGTTAGAGCACCCGTCTCGGCTGCGGGAGGTGGTTAGTTCGAAACTCACCGCGGGACACCCACCGGCAAAAATGGGTACAAGCGTCCCCCGGCCTGGCGCTCGGCTTTTCCAGGGGTGTGCGTTTGGGAGAAGCTCCGTAAACCCCGCTGCGCGCCCGTCCTCCGCAGTGGTCCCAAACCCAGTTTCAAACCTCGCAGCCTGCAAAGGTGGTTCTGTTTGTCTTGGTACTTCCTTTGAGCCTCACCTGAAGTGCTCCCTTAGAGCCTCAGCTGCAGCAGTCCTAAAAAAGG
>JAJIZL010036970.1:2711-17339 GCA_023969395.1 Amblyomma maculatum
ATATATATATATATATATATATATATATATATTGCATGCCGTCTTTAGAAATAAAGACGTAATTTCACCATGTTATTCCCCATGTGCATGAGCATGGATATGCCATGTGACACTTATCCAATAAACATTAATGATTTGCGAGTTACGGTTGGAAACGGCACACGTTTATATGATGTGTGCATGCACTCAGCAGCGTTTGTGGGGATAAGTGCTTCTGCTTAGCTACTGGAGGTTACATAATCTGTATGTGTATTGCATCTGTAATGAAGTGATTTGAGCTGGGCCAGAGACAGCTTGCATTTTAACATGCGCATTGCATCTTGGGCCACTGGTGGGTCATGTCATTTATTGATGCCATGTTGCCGCAATACTGAATCACATGATGAATCTTTAGGAAGATTGTATTGTGATGTCTTTTTGTATATCTCTCGATAAAATCTCCTACATCTTAAGCATAATGTGCAGTAATTTTGGCTACACAGCATAAATTATTACTCACTGGTGACCAACTATGTAGTGAACATGTTAATATTCAGGTCATTTCTGCTTCAGTCCAAATGACTGTTACGGAGGGAATACACATGTGCATTATGTATTCTTCAGCAACAAGAAAACCGAGGCACCTGTCTCCACAAAAAAAAAAAATATTTCTCAATTGCATGCCATACGAAGCCCTTCAGTACCAAGCATATAAATATCGTCCTACGAGGTCTACGTAGCTTTCCAGAAACAACAAAACCGAAGCATCTGTCTTTGGAGAAACAATTTCGTTCCGTGAACACTTACACGACACCTCGATTACCAAGCACAGAAATTGTATGCACTCACGTATGGTCGTAATTGGCATACAGAAACCTCTTCGGCAACGCATTACCAGCGGGGTTTTATGTATAGTAGAAGTTTTTTTTTAGTGTGGGCAGTCAGGCCGATGCGCAAACTCCAAAGGACAGCTCTCTTATAAGTGAGTTGCGTAACTCTGACGCTGCGAGAAGTCCTTCGGATGGGTATGGCAAGTTTTCCGTCGGCTGCGATGTCACTAAGAGTGCTGTTCGCAAACCGGGAGAGTAGTGTACCCGCAATTCCTATAGGAATCCCGAAGAGTTAGTTGACAAACGCGAAGTGCACACGGAAGACACGCAGCTGAGAGAAGTAAAAAAAAAAAAAAAAAGAAAAAGAAAACGCCCGCCTTTTGAGTTGGCTGCGCTAACAGTCAAGGATTGAAACAGAGGTGAAGTTAATTCGAAGCAATATAGAAAAAGCACTACCGCACTACGTATCAGAAGAACAGATTCTAATCGTGCTATGCGTGCGGATAGTTCACACACTAAGCTCAAAAAGCGTGAAGGGAAATTGTATTTAAAGAGCACAAAGCTGCAGCCTCGAATTGTAGTCAAGGTGAGTCTCTCAAGTGTTTACACAGCAAGAGCGCTTCTCCTTTGAGCAGCATGGAAGCGAGTGGCCGCCAATGGTTGTTCAGACACATATACCGGAGCAGCCATGTTGGCGGGCGATCAGGAAGGCACAGTAGATCACAAGTGGCAACGTAATGTGCCAAGGTAAGCGTCAGAGGCTGGAGCTCAGCAAATTGTTCCCGAAGAGGTGATGCTGCGCTGCTACATATATTATGGTGAGGCTACCAAAAAAAAAAAATAATAATAATGTGCCTCTGCCCGTGCCACTAGGTATAACGGGCCTAACCCAATAGCAAGAAAAATAAATAGGGATTGCTCCAATAAAAAATTTAAAGGAAAGGGAAAAAAATTAAATCTACTATCCAGCCCAGCCGCCGCCACGGGACAGGGCAAGTCGATAGCGGATTTATTTCATTAGATGGTTTCACTGCGGTTGTGGCGCGTCATACATGCTTCTTGCTGATAACATTTGTTCATTAATGTGTGTGGTTTTCCGGGTCGGAGCAGGCTCGTCGAAGAGACCAAGCTTTTGCTGTGTGGAGGGGGCAGGTGATGCCAGGCTTGTATTGCCCGGATGTTGTTCCTTGCGGAGATGGCTGGTGGTATGGCTTGGGTACCTGTGAGATCTTAATTCAGATTAGGTTAGAGGCTACAGCGAAGATAGGGATCTCTGCAAGTCGTGAGAAAGAGTATATCCGCAACGAATTTCGAATGCGGGATGAAGCTGATTTTGTGCAGTCAGCGCACGTAGAGTGCTCTAAGCGCAGAAAAAGGAATAGAGCAGAGGCTAGGTGGAGACAGGCCAAATGCCAGGCTCTTGATTCGGTGGTACCGACGGCGGCTAGTGATAACAAAGAAAGAAATGCCGCAGACCCGAACCGAAACCATTCGCGCGATGCGCCACGTAAACCCGCGGACACATTTCATGGTCACGCGAAGCACGCGTGTGGTTCGCGTGTTCACCAGAGCGATGGAAAAAGGGCACTTTTTCTAACCTCGTCAAAAGCGTGAGGTCTTTTGGAAAGGGCGGCGGCCATCGGGAAGGAGTTCAAGCGCGCCGTCTTGGATCAAAAACGACGGAAGCGAAAGAGCAGTCGTCTCGTAGAACGCGTGGAAAACCTATGGACGATGGTCAAGCAGCGCGTGTGGTTGATTTGAAGAGGGACCGCCGTAAGGGAAAATAGGATTTTCCAAGCCGTGCGGGTGCAGAGTTTTTCGAGCGGCGTCAGCCTGCGAAAGCAGCTAGACCACATCGTTGTGCCAACAGGGCCCTTGGGAATAAGGCTATGCGGCCCGTGAGAGCAAAAGTGGCCACATCTCGCGATGCCCAGCGTAGGCATGCGAATGGCTCGAGTGGCCGCATGTGTAGGCAAATGAGCCGAAAACACAGGAAGAGGCCTCCTTCCTCTCCGAAGCTACTTACTTCGGATTTGGAAACGAGAGAAACAATTGCAGTGCAGAGACCAGACAGGTTTCAGGCGGGAGCGAAGACCAGCTTCTCATATCGCGTGTTGCGCAGCTTCCCGTCACGAGGCTACCACGCTACGCAGTTCTGAGCGCGTTGGGGAAGAAGGGAGACGGCACTGCCGGTCAAGGAGGAACTTGTGCCCTTCTCTTTTTGGCGCGTCTCGACAAAAGTACAAAGAGGCCGGCGACGGCCCCGAAGGACACGCCTAAATTAATGGTTTCAACACTAGAGGGGAGGCACCCCGTGGTAGCCATTTAGGGTTGTTTTTGCTTCGTATTTTGGTTGTTTTCTCTTTCGTCAGTGGCTGTTGTACGTCTCAAACGCGGTTGAGATATGATTGCTTGTCGACTGGAGTCTATCGGGTACAGGCAAGCCGCGGATGCCTTTTTACAAGCCCCGGTGCTGCTCCGCATGGCACCGGTGCATTGAGATGCCTCCGCGTCAGGCGTGTCCGGACAAGCCAGCAAGACAACCAAGCGCCCGCTGGCGCTATAGAGGCGCACCCTCTCCCCTTTCGCGCCGCGACAGATACGCGACAGCAGATCAGCTTGCTCTTGGCCTGCGGCCAACTACTGCTTCCGGATTGGACAGTTTGAATGCCACCGGTCTCCTAGCAAGACGCTTGGCCAGTGGTCGAGAGAGGCTTTAGTGAGAGTTCACCGCTTGTTGTGCTCCTTGGCCGGAGGGGACATAGCGGCTTTTCCCTGGCCGAGGTCATTTGTTCACGTCGTCTCGTCATAAGATGGTCTAAGCGGCCCCGGTTCCTGAAATCCAACAAGAGGCGTCAGCGATGGAATCGTAACGCGGCATGACCACCACTTCTAACACGCCGCAACTGGTGTAACACTGCTGCAGATATTATATAGATATAGAGTGTGGGATAACGTTGCTAACTTTTCCCCCCTTGGCCCCTGGGAGAAAGGACCACAAGAGTGAAACCTGATATCTCCGTCCGTCAGAGGAAGAAAAAACATGAAGAAATGAAGAGAGGCAAACGCTCAGATTTGCCAAGCTGTCACAAAAGAATACTATGAACAATCACACATGAATGCCCCGCCGAGGTGGGGCAGTCGTAAGACCCCCGAATACTGTGCCGGAGTACCTGGGCTCGAACCCGATCTCGGCGGCTGCGTTTCGATGCAGGCGAAACGAAGAGGCGTCCGTGTGCTGTGCGATGTCAGCGCACGTTAAAGATCCCCAGGTGGTGGAAATTACTCCGTAGCCCTCCACTACGGCTCCTCTTTCTCTCTTTCCACTTTCACCCCCACCTTCCTCCCTTCCCTTACGGCGCGGTTCAGGTGTCCACAGAAAACGAGTGAGACAGTTACTGCGCCTTTTCCTTCCTATAAATCAATCAATCAACAAAGAACGATCATATTTAAACCTTTTCAGCATCCCCTGAACATAAGCGACAGGGTGCTTAATTCTCCAGGTAAACCTTGTTCGAATTGAGATTCTCCTGGATGGAACTTTCAAATTGCGGTCATCTGTGGGAACACTTGACGACACTCGGCGCCCGTTACGATTCGATTCAAACAAGTAATTTTTTGTTGCAGTTGTTAGCTGCGAGGCCGCCTTAATCGCAGTGCTGCCAGAACTCCGCAAGCTAACAAAGATGAAGACGACCTCCGCTCGCGGCGCATGGCGGGTACGTGCCATTGCTGCGAGCGCGCGCTACTTAGCTTGCTCTCGGTAGATACCGGGAGAACAGGTTACGTGGAAGCCACAGATGGAACCCAGGAAACCACACCCGAGTAGTGCGACGATAGCCATGGAGAGTGAGGTCGCTCGTTCATGTCCACGCCAGAGCTTCACCACAACGAGCGTGGACCGCGAGCCCCTCCTGCTGAGGTGCAGCGCTACCTCAGCTCTGCTGCCGATTTCTTCGATGTTGGTCGCAGCGTCAGCGCCTCTGAAGACCCGCGCCCGTCATCGACGCCCTTTCTAGATACCACACGGCCACTGCGTGGTAGCTACCGACCATGGTTTCGTCCTGCCTGGCGGCCAACACAGCCGAGGGCTATTGGCGGTCCTCGACCCTGGAGGCCTTTTTTCATGGGTGAGCCCACTCCTACTATGCCACCGCCGTTCAGGTTCCAGCGAGGGCAGGGCTGCAGAATGCCCTTCACTGGTCAGTCGTCTCGCGGCCGAGGTGACTGGCTACAGCACACGATCCGCGCTTCACAAGCCCAACTACCACTTGACGTCCCAAGCAACTCATCGGCAACTTGTGGCGTTCAAAATCTCCGATGTCATAGACAACAAGAAAGCGCCGTGACGTCGCCGCACACGTCATCGCGGCATTCACAGTACCGTCGTGCAGAGAACTCCCCACCGCGGCAGCAGAAGCGGCGACGTCACCTGTTATACCAGTCGAAAGTGCAGAGCGATCCGGGCTCTACCCCAAGGAGTTCTGAAGAGCAGCAGCATCGGATTGAGCACAGGACTCTCCCACTACGCAAGCCAGTGTCATCTTCAAATGAAAGGAGTAGCGGCGGAGTACGCAGAGAGCAACAGCATCGCCTGCTGCACAGAACTCACAAACTACGCCGTCCAATATCATCGGCAAATGAAAGGACCATCAGCGGCGCGAATCAAGAGCAGCAAAGGACTCTCCAACTAAGCAGGTCACTGTCATCGGCAAATGAAAACATTCGAGGCGGCGTTAGCAACGACAAGCGGGCGCACAACTTGCGGCGCAGCGTCGTTGATTATAGTAAGATTTGCAACAAGCGACGGCGTATACACCCAAGAGAAGGCGACGAGAAGCGTCGAAGGCGCAGTGAATCCCCGACGAGACGTCGCAGTAAATCGAGAAGGAGACCTCGCATCACATTGAGGACGAGACGTCGGAGTGAATCTTTGACCGGAAGGCGCAGTGTATCAGACACCAGACTGCACACTTCCGCGACTGCTGCAATGCATACTAGTGGAGCGAGACATTCCCCATCCGTTTCAGGCGCCAGCACGAAGGACAACAGAGGTCGCACTAAATCGCATGCCAAGTCGAAGCGTTGCGCCCACAAGCGCAGGAGGGAGCGCAGTAATTCAGAAGCTGCCAAGTCTGATGCACCTGCTCACTTAAAAACCAACAAGCATCTCAGCAGTGGGCATCAGGCCAAATCAAGGCGCACAGGCAGAGTGAAGAAGGGGATCGACTCACACTCTGACGCTGCTTCAGTGCAAGTGTCCCTTACGAACGTAACAGTGCAAGCCAACCTAACCAATAAGTATCCACTGCCCTCATCAATGGCTAATATTAGCACGGGTATAACGGAAGAGTGTCCTGCTGATATTTCGGATGGTAGAGCACTAGTTCAAGAAGCCGACGAACCTAACCGGCACTGTGGTCGTCAGGGTCCATCTGTTCGCCTTCTCACTGCGGACGATGAGAAGACTGGAATGAGTGAAATTTCGCTTAGCTCGCACGATCGGGAAGCAGATGAGCGTTCGTGTCGCCCAGAATGCAAGACTCCTCTTGGTCAACCAATGGTCCCATTTATACGAGAGGAAGTTAACAACATGGTCGCTCAGTGGTTAATGAGACATTCTGACGGACATTGTGCAAGTCCAAGCAGCATGCGCGAAGTTCAAGGAGAGAACGTCGTGCAAGCTTTTGATCTCAACACAGGGGCCTACGGTGAGGACAGGCCTGAGCCTGCTGTTCAGTGTGCAGAACTTAATACCTGGGAGCAAGAGACTGTGTCAATGCCACCGACACCACATGGCTATGAAGATGACAATGTATCAGGTGAAAGCAGGTCTGCGCATGCTGATTAGTGTGCAGAATTGAATTTCTGGGTGCGAGAGACTGTATCCATGCCATCGACACCATCTGACGATGACGACGTAATTGTCGTTAGTGAGTACTTTCCAGCTAGACACGACGTGCCCCTCCAACCCAGCGCGGGATTAGTGCCCGATTATTTTCCTCCGGTACAGGTACGAACAGAATATGATTCACAGAACATGCAGCCATCAACACGAATATCTTGAACGTGTAAATTATTTAAAATGTCCAAATTACATTGAAGCTTACTCCACCGCGGGGTTCATATGTTGGCTGTATGCGAACATTTCGCGCATGCAGCCTTAGGCGTGACTAAAGATAGCCGAAACAGATGTTCAGGCCCATAGCGCCGCTCCCACTCACGTTTTGAGGGGGCACTGGTCGTCTGCAGGGAAGCGGAAGGGCATGCGTGTGCCCTTACGTCTCTTCCTGTGTTTTCGGCTCATTTGCCTACACATGCGGCCGCTCGAGCCATTCGCATGCCTACGCTGGGCATCGCGAGATGTGGCCACTTTTGCTCTCACGGGCCGCATAGGCTTATTCCCAAGGGGCCTGTTGGCACAGCGATGTGGTCTAGCTGCTTTCGCAGGCTGACGCCGCTCGAAAAACACTGCACCCGCACGGCTTGGAAAATCCTATTTTCCCTTACGGCGGTCCCTCTTCAAATCAACCACACGCGCTGCTTGACCATCGTCCACAGGTTTTCCACGCGTTAAGGAGAAGCGCTCTTGCTGTGTAAACACTTGAGAGCCTTACCGTGACTACAAGCCAAGGCTGCTAATTTTGTGCCCTTAGAATAAAATTTCCCTTCACTCTTTTTGAGCTTAGTGTGTGAACTATCCTCACGCGTAGCACAATTAGAATTGTTTTTCTCATACGCAGCGCGGTAGGGCTTTTCTTCGATTTAACTTCACCTGTTTCCATTCTTGACTGTTAGCGCAGGTAACTCAAAAGGCGGGTTTTTTTTGTTTTGTTTTTTTTTGCCTTCTCTCGGCTGCGTGTCTTCCGCGTGCCCTTCGTGTTCGTGAACTAACTCTTCGGGATTCCTGTAGGTAACAGCTCGTTTGTGAAGAAATGGGCTCCGACCTAAATAAGTTTGCACCGGGTAACGGAGGCGCACAACATTTGCTTAAAAAAATCATTTTCTTACTCCGAGCAGTACTAACAAATAGTTGCTGTTTATTGCCGGGCATAGGAGTTTCACAATGCCCCAAAAGACTACAAATTCATGAATTTTAAAAACTTGTCAATTTCTGAAAAGTTTGTATGGTGACGAAAAATAAATTTGCGGTGTGCAAGAGAGAATGACTGTTGTCGATCGAACGAAGTACGCAATATTGAAGAAGAAGAAGCACAGAGCGATTTTTCTTCGGGCTCGAAATATGTGACGAAGTGTATCAAAATTCTCAGTGTGGGCCCAAGTACGCTGCGAAAGTTCTGGAGGTTGTCGCACGAATCGAGTGGCAAACCGAAAAAAAGATGCAATAACAAATTGTAGGGAGCAAGTTGGTGGACTAAACTACACGTAGCTTATGGCTTATCCACAATAAGTAACTGAATCTAAAGTGACGTGAATAGCGAGCAACACAAGACAGATGGTGGCACAAAGTTGCTCAGTCATACCTATTGATAAGAAATGACAGTCTTCACGCTATCCAGCATATATACTGACGGAGAGAATATAGGGAGCTTGCATGAAGCGAGGCATGCTGGGTAATCCGCCATGATGTTGTCGCTGGCAGCAGTACCCATATTCTAGAGCACTGTAGCAGCAGACGGCAGGCAGCGCCGCCATGCTGAACTGAGCAAATTCCTTGTCGTTTTCGCCGGTCCACCGCGCAAATACGCTGCTTTTCTTGCGCTGCCCTTACGTGTGTGCAATTGTCGGCAGATTCCTGAGGAGCATACGTGCGTCGACGCTGTGCCCGAAAATCGGGTGCGCTATGAAGAAATGCAAAGCGTGCGACGCGGACCTGTTCAAGCTGCGCGAGAACGACTGACTGCACTGTGCGTCTGGACCTAGCCGCCCGTCGACATTCATGATTTCTAGTTCTGGCAAGAAGTTTGATACTTGCTCGGATTGGCATCGATCTTGCGTAAGTTGGCCCCTGCGAGCCATTCGCATCGGCGTCGCTAGAGAAATCCCTTGCCTTCTCGCCTTTATGCAGACGTATTTTTGGAATCGTGAAGAACCCGCAGTCGGCCTGTCCGATCGCGCCAGCATCGTCTGCGTGCACTACGCGACCATGCAGACGAGGCTGTGTGGCAGTGCCGCGCTGCGTCGTCTGCTGCCAGCGACAACATCATGGCGGATTACCCAGCATGCATCGCTTCATGCAAGCTCCCTATACTGAAAGGCATGTCTGCTTCGTGAGTTGAAACAGCTCGTCAGCGAGCTGTACGAGTCTTTTTGCATATGATAAGAAACGGGACCAGTTCTTGCACCTGTCATCTGGCGATATCGAAGAAATAAATCGCCGGTAAATAAATAAGAAATAAATAAATCGCGGCTTATAACTTTGGGTTGCAATAAAATAAAATCTTACATCGCCGGCATTGCTGCCGTCCAGAAATAACAGAAACGAAGAAAGTTCGCAGTCCTTCCCTATGTATATGACGGGAACTCTGTCTCGGTGGTAGTCGACGGGTCCGGAATAGAGTAAGGCAAGATATATACAAGCGGAGTAGACGCCACGGCCAGCGGAGGAAGCGGCGATCGCCCTACCGTGCGTTAGTACGAACGCGAAGGTGATCATCAGTGACAGCATATCAGCAATAAGGAATTTCTGCAAAGGCAAAATATCACACTACGCATTGAACATATTATCGAAAAGCAACATAGACAGAGGGATGATCCTAACCTGGCCCCCCGCTCACACCAACATACCAGGAAACGAAGCGGCCAACGCCCTTGCCCGAGCGCTAATTATCCGGGCGGGACGCCGGCCTCAACCTAAATTTAAGGTCGAGACGCTCGCGACCTACAACGAAGTCATTGAGCACTACAAGTTAGGACAGCGGAAATATCAATCCCCAGATAGGTCCCTCACATCCACAGAGGCAGTGACCTGGCGCCGCCTGCAAGCCAAGAACCACATGTCTCCCAGATGGAGATACCTCACGCAAACTGGAAATCCGGAGGACCAATTCTGCAAATTCTGTAACGATATAGGAACTTTAAAGCATATCCTCTGGGAGTGCAGCCACTCCCAGGGCTACAATTTATTCAAGGACGCAGAAGCATGGGAGACCGCGCTTCATAGCGAAGACCCGGCGACACAGGTAAACATTGTCCATCTATCAACCGAAGCGGCGAACCGCTTTGTCTACTTACCCCTGCCTCTTAGGGTGACATCGGGCTCCCTGGACGCCTGCGAGCGGTACCGGAAATCCGGTGTCACCTCTTCCAGACAATAAAAGTTTTCACCACCACCACCATCGCCCTTCTCATGGTCTTAAAAATGTGGCCCATAGGTATGACTGATGTTTTTTTCTGCCCCTAATAAGCTCAATAAAATTTGAATAAGTCCCGCAATCCTAATAAATCTGTAGCGTCTTGTGCTGTTAAACACGATAAAAGATTTGTGCCGTGCTCCAAAGGGGTAGTTTATAAAATCTCCCTGTCCTGTGGCCAGATATACATTGGGCGAATGGGACGATGTATTAACACACGACTCCGAGAACATATCAACCCATTATAATTTAATCGCTCCACTAATCTAGTTGATCATTGCCGTGAGTGTCAATCCTGTTTTCCGTCCTTGCATTTTACTGACATTTTGTACAAACACCCTGACCAGTTGACCAGGGAAATCATCGTGGCGTATAATATTGGTAAGAAAGAAAGATTGTGTGTCAGCAAACCTTCCCTGCTCCTGCGTGACTGTGAGGTTGCATATCTGGATATCACATAGTAACACGTGCATTCTGGTTTTGGTGTTTTATTGTTTCGTTCCTTATATAAACGTGTTTCCTGCGATTAAACTTTAGTTGAGAGTCAGCGCTTGTTCCTGTGGCTTCTTCCTTTCGTCCCCGTTTAATTCGTGCTGTTTTTTGGATGATGGATCAAATATTGTGACCGAGGTCCGAGATCTGAGAGCGCTTTTGTTTTTTTTTATACGCTAGCATAACTCCCAGCGATGGGCGATTTCAGCGATGTGCCTGTGGACCTCATGCATTAAAAAAGCACAAGAAAATAGCAAACAAAAAGAAACTCCTCCGGAGCAGATACTGACCGAGGAAAGCGGGTACGGAACCTCGATCATAGCCACAATGGCGCCGTGTTACTTTAAGGACAGAGGTGAAAGGATTCCCCCTCCGCTGCAAGGAGCGACCTCTCATTTTGATGGGAGCTTCTGAACAAGAGCATTGCCTGAAACTCGCAATTTATATCCGATGCATGCCGAGGAGGAGTTAGAAACGGTGCTTGTCAATCTCGACGGCATGGGTACGACACGGTGGCTTAGTTGCACAGACTTGGCTTTTAAAGCTGAAAATATCGTCGCAAGCGACGTCAGGGCCATTTCCAGCTACTACACGAACTACAACACGTAGCTGTTCAAGGTGAATGCGAATAAAAGCAACAAAAACAAAAGTAGTCAGGAGTGAACAAGAAAGGGTGTTCTTAATGGCCAACAAAAGGTGTCTGCTTTGGTTTTAAAAATAGCCAGGCAGTCACTTGTGTGGTCAACTGCTTGCTAGCGCATTTTAATTTAGCTCTCGCGGAGCATGATCTATTATTTCTTTTCTACGTGTGTTAATATGCTGTGAGTTCATTGCTCTGTATTGGCGCAAACGCATATAATGTTGCTAGAATGACGGTATAGCTCGGGTTTCATTGTCGGGTAGCGTCGTGTTTGTTTCAATGATGATAAGATACTCATTAAAAATATAATCCTTCTTGGTGGATGCTCCTAAACTTTGGAACAACGGTATTCCCACTTCGAATTATTTGTCAACGAGCTTTCGCAAAGCTGTATGGTCTGTTAGCGAGTATAGCGCCTACACCGTAACGTTTGGAAGCGCTGAGGCAGGCATACACGAGAGAAGTGCAAACGCTTCTCCCGTGCGTGTCTGCCTCGGCCTTCCAAAAGTTATGATGATATACCAACTAGCTCAGCAAGTAAACTCTTTAATGATGATGATGATGAAAACATTTATTCACGTTTGCCTAAGTTAAACTATAACACCTGCACTGAATAGGCGGTGGTCATGGGTTCAAACTTTGTGTCGGCACGAAATTTTCTTCAGCTTCGCATTTTCCAATGAAAGCCGTTCCTTTGTAGCGCTTCGATGGCCGCTAAGGATGAATCTTTCATTGATAGCACAACTAAGGCGCCGATTTCAAGGGTGCGCTGAAATTTGTTTTTCACTAGTAACGATTGCTGCGAGTTTGTCAGGCATTCATAGCATGTTTGTCGTAAACGTGGGCTTTTTTCAGTGTCATATCGGCACTACATACAGCAAATAGCAATTTTGTCGTAGCTTCTTGGGACTCCAAGCATAAAAGCGACGATTAGTAGAGGTTGCAGCTTCTCATTAATCAGAACAGCCTACCAGATGGCTCTCATTTCGGCAACAGGGATTGAAGGCATGCCCTTGCACACGCATGCATCTCTCCTCCTTCACATTCCGGTGCAGTAGCTCCGAGCAGTCAACGCTCGCTTGATGTAACTAAAAAACCGTGATCCTCTCAATTTTGTTAGAAGCGACTTAGGCTGTGAGTGTCGCCATAGCTGGCTCCGCAAATTTATACTATAAACATATGAATTTATTTATGTTCGTCGACGTGCGCGCTGACATCGCACAGTCCACTGGTGCTTTTCATCTGCATAGAAAAGCTGCGGCCGGGATCAAACCCGCATCCTTTGGATCAAAGTCGAGCCCCCTAACCACTGATATACCTCGCAGGGACAGAAATAGGGAGCTTTGTATAATGTGTGAACTGATCAGGATATCACTGGACATGCGCACCATCCTTCGCTTCCTGAAATATAGGATGAATGACTGGAACGTTTGAAGCACCTTAACTGGTTTATTTTCTGATTTTTCTCTAGTTTCTGCAATTTTATTTTTCCTCGCGCTGTCCCGCCGCGGTGGCTCAGTGATTACGGCGCTCGACTGCTGTGCCCAAGGTCGCAATTTCCGGAGCCCTCTACTACGGCGTCCCTCATAGCATGAGTCGTTTTGGGACGTTACGCATATACAAACCAAACCTTTAATCGCGGGGGATTTTGGTGACTTCACTGTTGGTCCAGTTGGCTCTGCCTCATGGTTGGCGGGTTAGTGAAAATATCAGCTTTGTTGAGTGTTACAGAATGAACAGATGATTTAAAACTGCATAAAATACATAGTTTCATATCCTATTTTCTTTTTTTTTTTAATACCTGTTATTTTACAGTTCTATTATAGGTCCCTTTAAGCTAATTTTAAGAACTTAACAAGTATACTTATACTTTTTGTTTTTTTACATTCGATATTGTAACGGCTCTTAAAGGGCCTCTGTCCAGGGAAGGCCCTTTTAAGCAAAGGAGCCCAGTGCTTCGATCAGGTACCGGAGATAGTCTATGCAAAATGCTACAGCGATACGCACGCCACTAAGCAGCAAAAATACAAACCAAAGCTCTCTCATGCTCCCCGCCGGGAAACCAACATCCCCGTTCTCTACGAGCCGCAATGCTGACGTCGTAGTCGAAAACGACATTCATTGGTCCGTCTCGCTGTCTGAGGGTGAAGGATGGGTGTCTACCGCTCGCTGCACGCTTTTCCCTTGCCACGGCCGGATTGAATTCAGCGGCGCGCGCTCCCTCGCCCGTTTGTTTTTGTTTGTTGTTGTTTTTTTCGTGCACGCGGACTTCTACGCCCGACCTCCCGCCATACACGGAGGAGGAAGGGGAATTTGTTTTGCGGAGGCTAGACGACCAGGCCGTAATTGGCATACAGAAACCTCTTCGGCAACGCATTATCAGCGGGGTTTTACGTATAGTAGAACTTTTTTTTTTTTAGTGTGGGCAGTCAGGCCGATGCGCAAACCCCACAGGACAGCCCTCATACGAGTGAGTTGCGTAACTCTGACGCAGCGAGAAGTCCTTCGGATGGGTACGGCAAGTTTTTCGTCGGCTGCGACGTCACTAAGAGTTCTGTTCGCAAACCGGGAGAGTAGTGTACCCGCAATTTCTACAGGAATCCCGAAGGGTCAGTTGACGAACGCGAAGTGCACACGGAAGACACGCAGCTGAGAGAAGTAAAAAAAAAAAAAAAAAAGAAAACGCCCGCCTTTTGAGTTAGCTGCGCTAACAGTCAAATATGGAAACAGAGGTGAAGTTAATTCGAAGCCATATAGGAAAAGCACTACCGCACTGCGTATCAGAAGAACAGATTCTAATCGTGCTATGCGTGCGAATAGTCCACACACTGCGCTCAAAAAGAGTGAAGGGAAATTGTATTTCAAGAAGACAAAACTGGCAGCCTTGACTTGTAGTCAAGGTAAGGCTCTCAATTGTTTACTCAGCAAGAGCGCTTCTCCTTTGAGCAGCATGGAAGCGAGTGGCCGCCAATGGTTGTTCAGCCACATATACCGGAGCAGCCATGTTGGCGGGCGATCAGGAAGGCACAGTAGAGCACAAGTGGCAACGTAATGTGCCAAGGTAAGCGTCAGAGGCTGGGGCTCAGCAAATTGTTCCCGAAGAGGCGATGCTGCGCTGCTACATATATTATTGATCTACTATCCAGCCCAGCCGCCGCCACGGGACAGGGCAAGTCGATAGCAGATGTATTTCATTAGATGGTTTCACTGCGGTTGTGGCGCGTTATACATGCTTCTTGCTGATAACATTTGTTCATTAATGTGTGTGGTTTTCCGGGTCGGAGCAGGCTCGTCGAAGAGACCAAGCTTTTGCTGTGTGGAGGGGGGCGTATATCCGATCCCAACAAACGGATGCGGCGCGAGGGGGAAAACG
>JAJIZL010036975.1:0-13620 GCA_023969395.1 Amblyomma maculatum
CCCCCCCCCCCCCCCTTTATGAGATAAGTGCACTTCGTGAAAGTGTCACTAAACTTGCTCGTCTGACAGGGGTATAAGTGCAACAGATACAAGTAAAAAAAAAAGTATGCCTGCATCAGACTAAGAGATGAATTAAGAACCAAAGCAATTCAATACATTTCAGCATTTTTCAAGCTTATATTGAAGAATGACACAGTCCTCATCTGATGCTCCTAGCCAGTGCTTCCATGCGTGAGTGCAGAATGTGGCCACAGCCGCATGATATCCTACCGCAGTAGTAATTATTTCTGGCAGGCTGACAACACTTTAAATTATGTAGTCCTACCCATAACTTGAAGCATTTCTTCATGCCAAGCTGCATTCAATAGGCAAGTATGAGGAAACACCATCATATAACAAAATATTCAAATAAGTCCCGCACAAATCAGAAGGAGCATGAAGTACAGCCAGCATGTTCTCATTGCCAGCAAATATGCCCTGTTTTCCGAAAACTAACCAAGTTCGATGTAGGAAACACATACCAAGAAAGACGGGCCAACATGAAGTGAGAAAAAAACATAGGTCTAGAGCAGTGCTTGAGCTTCAGCTATCAGATCCAAGCTTGTCAACTTCTTGGCTTTGTGATCTTAATAGTGTCTGGCCTTGACTCTTGCTTTTGGCATAGTTAAAACCAAAAGCTCGCTATGAGCTCACCTGTACTCCGTTGACAGCCGCTTGGAAGCCAGAGCCGCACAGCCGGTTTACATTGAGACATGGCGTCTTTTGTGGCAGACCGCAGTGCAGGGCAACGTGCCGGGAGCAGTAGGGGCTGTCCTTTGCTGCAACCTGGTCAAAAGAGAAAAATCCCAACAGATGCCAACCTAACACACCAAAGAATCTAAAAGAAGGCTGCATGAACAAAAAGAAACATCAAAGCCTTGCTGTGGGCCGAGAAGGTCTTGCGTAACTCATTGTTCTTAACTATTTGTGCGCTTTTTATACTAGCAGCATAAATTAACTAGGCCAGATCAGATTTTTGATTGCACAAGGCGTAGAAATTCGTCGTTGAAAAGCAACAAAGCAACATGGACACTGAGTCATGCCAGCCAGCTTGTCTCCTCTGCTAGTTTCCATGTATCACTGTAGCTTTACAACAATGAATGCGCACTGACTGAACATTTCTAACAACCAGCAACAGTGTGTTTCCAGCAGAGTGACTTGACTTCTAGCCTACCTAAACTTCAACAGTGAGCAGAAATGGTTGACAGTAAGTAGCCTTGCATTGCACAACACTAAACAAATAAAAAAGAGAAAAATCCTACTTTTTAATTTCAGGTCACAGCTTCGATATGCTGCAACACATCCTGGAATTTCATAGCTGCAGTGTCACTATTCTGTGCACTACAAGTATGATCCTTTACTATCCAGAACCTTCTGAAGGATGACACAGAAGGTCATTGAGTGCCACTGCAGAATTGTTTCACTGATTTGATTTCTTGACACTTGCAGAATTGTGCCTTCAGGGATCTTGTCAATGAAAGCATTTCAGACTTAGTTGAGAGTCAGTCGCAGTGTCATTGTGAATGCTGCTGCAACTAAGTTAGTTGTGCATGAGACAAGTGTACCAGCCCAGATATTCATTAATTATTCTCATACTTAGCAAACAGGAAGTGTAATGGCGATTTCCACTGGTCGCTACGGAGCACGTTTTCTTGCTCCGGGACGACAATTTCGTCGTTCGCTGGTCGTTTGGGGCAGCTCGGGACGCTCCAGCTCGATCCGCCGACCGAAGTCTGATCTCGCCGGAAGTCCTAGTCGCTGACGCGGTTACTTCCGGATGCTGCTGGATTCTTTTGGCTGTTTTTGATCGTTTCAGCGACATCGGCAGAGGACGCTGGATGTCACCGTTTTTTTGCGTGAATATGTCGAAGTGCGTTTATCGAAAAACGTCTGCAGCGTTAAAAAAACGAGAAAGCAAGTTGTTGAGGGCCGCACTCCTGCCTATTTATCAACCGCAAACATTTTGGCGCTGGGATGCGGCTACAACTTTCGAAACCGGCTCAGCTTTACTTCCGCCGCGCGCTCTACACGTTCCGCTGGTCGACCAAGGCTGATTCGCTCTGTAGCGCTTTAGGTCGGCTCGGGCGCCCAGCTCCGATCGACCAGTGGAAATCGCCATAAGTCTCCTCCCTTGCTTAATTACAGCTTGAGCGAGTACTATACAAAAATTACCACTTACCTGGTTAACAATGCCACCAACACAGACATCAACATTCTCTGGCTTCACTCCCGCACTCTCTAGTGCTGCTTTGCCAGCAACCACAGCCAGCTGTGTTGGTGTGTGGTCTTTCAACTTCCCTCCCATGGTGCCAAAGGGCGTGCGCTTGGCCCCCACAATGTACACCCCTGGAATATACATGAGACAAAAACCAAGTGCCACTTGTGATGGTTTGTTTGCATGCAGTAGTAGTGCGGAAACCCACAGGGCTTATTAGCATTCGTTTAAACTATTGTGGGTAATAATACAACCCAGCAAAAGCTATCAGGCAATGTTCCCCCCCCCCCTCCCCCTTTTTAAACACTGTGAACTTGTGCAGTGCTCTCATGCACTGTGCCATGGCACCTCATGCTCACCCTCCCAGGACCACCTAGACTGGTCAGACTATATCGCGCTGTCCCACCATGTGGTGCTGAAAACTGTCATAATCTGTGTAGCACCTTTGTATTCTTGTGCCAGCACTCCCTCTTGCTTTGCCATGCCTCAGCTCCCAGCCCAGCCCTTCTTGCTGAAAGTTACGATGCAGTTGGTGCAATGCTTCTTTCCCACTATATCTGTCCTATGCTGAAGTGCTGGTACAATCATGGCCGTGGCTGCCGCATTTTGACGCAGGTGACATGCACAGTTCATCCGTGCGCTGTACGATGACAGTGACATCAAAAACCCCAGGTCGTTGAAATAAGCACTTTTGAGGTGAGCATGAAAAATTAGAGTTTTAGTGTACTCTTTATGTGCCAAAGTATTCATGCGCTCACCGCCTCTGTTCAAGAATTCTGTCAGAGCTTGTTCGTGCCATCGCCTTCATTGGCTACGGTGTTTCGTGAGGCCACAACCACATGGATTTACGGGGGTAACTCAAACTCAGTTCGGTATAGTGGCTCCGATGCATGAGTCTCCATGACGGGTCATTCAAGCTTGCCAGTAAACAGAAAGAGAAATGGAGCCTATGACTGATCGATGAGTGACTATGACCTCTTTAGTAGTGCTTTCGCAAAAAAAAGAAAAAATTCACTGCAGCAGATTGGTAGGTCTTTAACCCGGGTATTCCAATGCAGTAGCCAAGCATATTAGCCGCTCAGCTTCCACAATAGGAGCTTTCATTCATTATAACCAGGTTTAAGTGCGGTAAAGCATATGACATGATGCGGTGGCTGCGGCCCCCAGGGTGATGCCACAAGCCCGTGACCTCAGCGATCAAGCACGCCGTTGCACCGCGCTCATCTTGGAGGCCACAATTAAACCTCTGGCATTTCATGTTGAAGCTCCCAGATGGCACCACATGTACAGATGAAACTGCAGGTTTCCTGGCTTTTGCAATTTAATCAGTTCAACAAAGGTAATCCCTGCAATTTTTTTTAAACCAATTATAATTTATTTAAGCCTTGTTACATTACACCTGCTGTATCTTCCAAGACAGCGTCATTTATACATTCCTTGAATTGCAAGTCTCCCCAAGTTAATTACACCTGGGTTTCCAACAGGATAACATGAGCTTCAGATTTTCTTCCAATCCATGGTGCCTTTCTGTTTAAATGTTACCTCTACCATGTTTCATTAAGACTGAATCTGGCAACACTAGCTAAAGCTACACTAATAGATGCATAATAAAAAAAGAAATGCAGCAAATGAGTCACCTTGTCAGTTGTCACCATCAATCATGCAATGACAATCCACAGGAAACAAAAATTCTTTATTTAGTTTCTGGTGTTCTGCTAAAGTGGGAACATTAACCCAGCAGGAACAAGAAGATGCAACAAGATTGGCATAAAGCTTCGAAAATTGCACCCTTACAATATTTAGGCCAAACATTACTAAGCTATAAAAGCAAAAAAAGCAAACCACCCAGGAACATACTATGTTTTCTTCTGTACAAAAGGGAGGAGTCGGCTCACATGTCCACTTCTGCTGCAATCATCTTCTTTAGACCATGAACTTTGGGCAGCATGAACTAGTGGGCTGAAACTTTTCTTGCGGTCTTTTATGGTAAAACTATTACTTTGTGGCATTATGGATGGACAGATACAGTCATGTGCAAAAGTCGTATACAACATGCAGCCAGTGGAGAAAGCTCGGGAAAACTGCACTGTAGCACCATCTAGCAATAGCTATCTAGGATCGTAATAATTTTGGCATTGCCCCATTTTATCAACATGCATGTGCCGCTATCTCGATCCCTGTCACAAGATGGTACTTCGATGCAGTTTTCCCGAGCTCTGCCATTGGCTTCATGTTGTATATCACTTTTATCCACGATTGTACATGACCGTCTGTCACAATGCGCATTGCTCATGTGATGCAGCTAAGTCGGATGCTAGCCTACTCTACTGTTCGACCCCACTCCCCGGACTGCAACTGGATAACATTAATGGCACCTGTATAGAGAAAAAACTGGCATCGCCATTTTAAAGCAAAAGCATTATTTGTCTTATCAAGAGAAAAGCCAACAGCGACATTCATGCATGCAAGATGGTCATAAAAATCCGACCAACAGAGAAAAAAAAAAAAAAAAAAAGAGGTGATGTCACCAAGTGGCCGTATGACACAAAGTAATCAGAGCTTCCATGATGCATCATGGGATGCATACAGGCTCTTCCACAACTGAGGTCACAGCCGCTCTAGATCAACAAGTTGTGCATCTATATACAGGGTGTCCAAGTTAATTTTAGCCAAGGGTTAAAAAATAAAACATTTAAGATAGGCCAGAAAAAACTGCTGCTGGCCATCTGGCACACCTCAGACAATTTTTTATTTTGCAGTTAACTAATTATTGCCCTTATACAATAAATTGATTTGAAAAGTCTGAGAGCCCCCATTCCATTTATTTGCGATAAAGAAAGCCTCGTGTGTATTGTTTGTTCAAGTTGGAAAGAGAGCCCGTGAAATACAAAAATATAACGTGACTAACACATTCGCGCGACACGATTGTGGTGCTCCCAATCGTGGTTTGAGTGAACGAAATTAGCTGCGGCCGTGACTCGACAGCCCAGTTCTACCGGTAGGCTGATATGTTGGCGATGGTTGCAGCCAGTGCGAGGATCCCACTGCAACTTGCACTGTCACGTGCACAGAATGCCTGAAACGGATGAAGAAACCATCGCAGACTTATCGGCCTACTGCTGCAGGCCATGGCTCAAACCCTGGTTGACAGCACCACAATCGTGGCGCACGAATGCACCAGTCACGTGATATTTTTTTGATTTTGCGGGATTTCTTTAGAGCTTAAAAAAAGGTACACATGAGACTTTATTTATCGGAAATAAATAGAATAGGGGTTTCAGAAGGTGCTCTCCAGCTCTGCAGGTCACATTTAGTTCTGAAGGCAGCGGTTAGTAAATTAGCAAAATGATCTTAATTACTAATTAGTTAATTGCGACACGAAAATTGCCTGTGGTGCAAAAAATGGATGGCAGCCATATACAAGTGGTTTCTCTGGCCTATCTCAAATGAACACTAGGCTAAAGTTAGCTTGGACACTGTGCATACTGGCTGGCCTCAACATGGCACCAGTTTTTCCAACATTCGCATCAAATTTGTGATGCAACCATTTGTCATGTCGTACGGTTTCTCGTTGCATGTACCTAAACTTTTACCATCACATTTATTTCATATTTCTTTTTAGCTTCCTGTATTTGCAATTTTGGCAAGAGTCAGATTTATTTCTTTTTACCTCTTTCCTTCTATCTTGCAGTACTCATGTGGAGCCATCCTCTATCGCACTACTACACGTTACACAAGCACTAGTCTAGCTGGAGGCTAGCTTCTGACAGGGATTCAAACCAAGAGCACGTGTACCGCCAATTGAACGCCTCCAAACCAAGGCTTTGGCAAACATGGTTCTCATGTGCTTTGTGAAGCACGGTAGTCTACAAGGAATACGATAACAGCAGAGACAACTTTTTTGTATTTTGCCAACCTCACTCTAAAACATTTGAACTGCGGGACTGTGATGCTTTCACACTTCCGCGCAGAAGCAGTTTTAAACGTGTCTGCCAAATTTTTTTCACCTACTGCGTTGCCACTGAAATTCGTACTGGCAGAACAATGAACCCTTCATCAAATAAGCCCTTTCTCAAACAGACCCTCCACTCAGTTTAAATGAAATAAAGGAAGTGTGGCTGTTAACCTCCACCGCTACTAGAAAAATGAATCCTTACTTTCTCATATCACTGCCAGCAAACACAATCTACAATTCAGACAGTGGAAAGCTATAGAAGAGATGTTAGTTGCCCATCTTAATACTGTGAAGAGGAAGAAGTGCACAAGGAACATGCCAGTCAGTGGCATCGTGATCGCTGCGCGTGCTGGATCTGCCTGTGTTCGCTGCCGCTGTGTTCGAAGCTGATCTGCTCAGTCCTGCTGATCAAGTCCTGTTGATCCGCTGAATAAACCCCCCATTCTTACATTTGGTGGAGCTGCCGGTCAAGATCTATCCTCTCGCCCTGGAACTCCGCAGCCGTACATTACCACCTCCTGCGATGCCTGAGGACGTCAACCACCAAGCCGTACAAGTTGGCTCTGCCATCATCTGCCCCGGCTCCCTCCGCCAGCGTGACCCCGCCATCTTCAGCGGCACTGACGACCACGATGTCGGGACTGGCTCACATCCTATGAACGAGTAAGCGTTTACAACAAATGGGACGCGGAAACAAAGTTAAGCAACGTCATTTTCTATCTCACCGGCGTAGCAAACCTATGGTTTCGAAACCATGAAGCGGACATTCCATCATGGTCCGCGTTTAAAGCCAGCTTCTCTGAAGTCTTCGGCCGACCAGCTGTGAGGAAACTCCGCGCTGAACAGCGCTTGCGTACGCGGTCTCAGCAAGCTGGCGAAAATTTCACGAGCTATATCGAGGACGTCGTCGACCTGTGCAAGCGCATTAACCCACACATGTCAGAGGCCGAGAAGATCAAGCACATTCTGCAAGGCATCGATGACGATGCCTTTCAGATGCTGTCGGCTCGAGATATCCGCACCGTCGCACAAGTGGTCACACTGTGTCAAAGTTATGATGAACTGCGAAAACAAAGGGCCATAACTCGCGCGAACACCATGCACTCCGAGTCCCTTGCTGGCCTGACAGATGCATGTGAACATTCTGCGCTCCTACCACAAATTAAGAGCTTCATTCGGGAAGAAGTTGCTCGACAGCTCTCCCTTATATCCTGCCATCAAGAACCTTCCTCAAACCTAGCTCCTAGTTTGCGCCACATTATTCAAGAACAGGTAGCTGAATCTCTTCCTCCAGCCCCTCAACCCATGCCTGTTACAGCGCCGTTAACTTATGCGGCTGTTGCGGCCCGACAGCCACCTGCATATGCTCCACCGCCACCAGCCTACGTTCAGCCGCCTCCTGCGCCTGCGCGAGAACCTGCGCAGTTTATGCGACCGGCTCCAAGACCACGTAATCCCTGGCGCACGACGGATAACCGGCCAATCTGTTACACTTGCGGGCTTGCTGGACACATTTCTCGTTACTGCCGCAACCGTCTCCCGGTGTCGGCACCACCTACTCATGGTTCTGCATACTGGTCTCCGACGCCTCAGTATTCCGCGCCTACTGAGCCTCCAGCTGGCCCTCAGTTCTCCCCAGACCGCTCAGCCATGTCCGACCGCCGTTCACCGTCGCCGCGACGCCGCTCTATCTCTCCGATGCGACGTCGACAGAACGCTTCACATGAGGAAAACTAGAGGCCGCAGTTCCTGAGGCGAGAACTGCGACCCAGTCGAACTTCCCAAGTCCTCATCTGTCGCCGACAAACCTAATTGAAGTTTTCGTCGAGGGTGTTGCTGTCATGGCTCTAATTGACACTGGTGCTGCGATTTCGGTAATGGACGCAAAACTATGTCGCACTTTAAAGAAAGTGAAGACGCCAATTGCGGGACTTTCGTTGCGAACGGCCAGCGCTCAGCATATCAAGCCTTTAGCAGCGTGCACCGCTCGAGTAGTTATTCAAAATTCCCTTTATACGATTGAGTTCGTCGTGCTGCCAAGTTGCTCGCACGCTGTAATTTTAGGCTGGGATTTCCTGTCGCGTCATGCTGCTATTATCGATTGTGCTCGAGCTGAAGTGGGGTTCTCGACTATGCCCGATGCCTTACCAGACGCTGATCAGTCAAATTCCGGTGCTAAAGCCCTCGTCGCCGAAGATATCGACCTTCCTCCCTGCTCTTCAGTGCTTGTTCGTGTCGCTTGTGCATCTCTTAGCGATGACACCGTTCTCTTCACACCAGCCCATACTTTCCTGCGCCGCAAGTGCCTTCCATTGCCCTACGCAGTGCTCGCTATTTCCGCTGGCTTTTCCATGTTATGGGTCTCTAACCCATTTAACTCCCCTACTGCTTTGCGCCATGGCGAATGTCTCGGAAGTATCCAGCCAATCGCATCTCTTCTGATCTCTGAGGAACCTGACGACGCGCCGCACTGTGCCGTGACTGCGCTCAGCCCCCCTTCAATTGCGCCCGCTCCCCCCTCTACAGACTTGTTTCTCCGTTCCATCGATGCCGATCTTCCTCCAGAGCAGCGCACTCAGCTTTTGAACCTACTACATCACTTTCGCTCCTCCTTCGACTCTCATCAAAGTTCTTTGGGTCAAACTTCTACAGTCACTCATCGCATCGACACCGGCACCCACGCACCACTACGACAGCGTCCCTATCGTGTGTCTGCAACCGAACGCCAGGCTATAGAAGAGCAAGTCGACCTAATGATCCAGAATGGCGTGATTCAGCCCTCAAGCAGCCCTTGGGCCTCACCTGTTGTCCTTGTAAAAAAGAAAGATGGTTCTATCCGCTTCTGTGTCGATTATCGCCGCCTTAATAAGATAACGCGAAAGGACGTCTATCCTCTCCCGCGCATCGACGACGCTCTCGATTGTTTGCAAGGCGCCGAACTCTTTTCTTCCCTAGATTTACGTTCCGGGTACTGGCAAGTCCCCTTGGAAGCGGCTGATCGCCCCAAAACTGCCTTTGTAACTCCCGACGGCTTGTACGAATTCACAGTTATGCCGTTTGGCCTTTGTAATGCTCCGGCAACATTTGAGCGGATGATGGACACCATTTTGCGTGGCCTAAAGTGGAAGACATGCCTCTGCTACCTCGATGACATTGTCGTCTTTTCTCGTGACTTTGACACACACCTCTACCGTCTGAAGCACGTTTTGACCTGCCTATCTGATGCCGGACTGCAGCTGAATTTGAAAAAATGTCGTTTTGCCGCCCGCCAGCTCAACATTCTCGGCCACGTTGTTTCCAAAGAAGGTGTATCTCCAGACCCTGCCAAACTTCGTGCCGTAACAGCCTTTCCCAAACCGACTTCCATCAAAGATCTACGTAGCTTCCTCGGGCTGTGCTCTTACTTTCGCCGCTTTATTAAGAATTTTGCTTCCATTGCTGCTCCCTTGACAGAACTTCTGTCCGGCAGTTCCGACCTTTCGTCGTGGTCACCAGCGTGCGACGATGCCTTCAATGCTTTACGACATATCCTCACGGCACCGCCTGTCCTACGTCATTTCGACCCCACAGCGCCTACTGAGGTCCACACAGACGCCAGTGGTATTGGTCTCGGCGCTGTGCTCGCTCAGCGCAAAGCAGGTTATGCTGAATACGTGGTCGCCTATGCTAGCCGTACACTCACGAAGGCTGAATCCAATTACTCTGTCACTGAAAAAGAATGCTTAGCGATTATTTGGGCTCTTACTAAATTCCGCCCTTACCTCTATGGTCGCCCTTTTGACGTAGTGACGGACCACCATGCGCTTTGCTGGCTTTCCTCACTGAAAGACCCGTCCGGCAGACTGGCAAGATGGGCTCTTCGCCTTCAGGAATATGATGTCCGCGTTGTTTACCGCTCTGGCCGCAAACATCACGATGCCGATGCACTTTCCCGCTGCCCCCTTACAGCTGAGGTCGCGAGCCTTTCCCCTTCCGACGACTCCCCGCCATCGCTTCACATCAATGACATGCCGTCAGCGCAGCGGCAAGATCCTTGGATAAACTCTATCCTCGATTTTATCTCCAATCCTACAGCTGCTTCTCCATCGCGTGCTCTCCGCCGCCATGCTTCCCACTTCGCCATTCGTGATAACCTCCTCTACCGCCGCAACTACTGTGCAGATGGCCGCAAGTGGTTGCTAGTTATTCCCCGGCAGCTACGTTCGCAAATTTGTGACTATTTCCACGCTGACCCACAATTCGGTCACGCGGGCGTCTTCAAGACATACACCCGTCTCCGGCTGCGTTACTACTGGCGGGGTATGTACACCTTTGTACTCAAGTACGTTCGCTCATGCCTCACCTGTCAACGTCGCAAGCCATCTCCTCAACGTTCTGCTGGAGAGTTGCTGCCGTTACCCAGCCCACCACGTCCTTTCGACCGCGTCGGCATTGATTTGTACGGGCCGCTTCCCTACACTGCGGCCGGCAACCGCTGGGCTATCGTAGCCGTTGATCATCTGACGAGGTATGCAGAAACCGCCGCACTTCCATCTGCCACAGCGTCAGAAGTAGCTTCCTTCATTTTGCAGCGATTTGTTCTTCGCCATGGCGCACCTCGAGAGCTGCTCAGCGACAGAGGACGCGTTTTCTTGAGTGATGTTGTAAAAGCCTTGCTCACCAAGTGCAACATAATTCATAGAACCACCTCCGCCTATCATCCCCAGACTAATGGCCTCACTGAGCGTTTTAATCGTACCCTTGGCGACATGCTCTCTATGTACATCTCCTCCAACCACTCAAACTGGGACCTCGTCCTTCCGTATGTCACGTACGCATACAATACCGCAACGCAGTCTACTACTGGCTTCTCTCCTTTTTTTCTCCTCTACGGCCGTCACCCCTCTGCAACAATCGACACCATACTCCCGTATCAGCCAGACATATCAGAGTATACACCTGCGTCTCAAGCAGCCCAGCATGCGGAAGACTGTCGACAAATCGCCCGCGCATTCACGGCCAACACCCAGTACCGCCATAAATCCAACCATGACAGCCAACACTCGACACCGCACTTCTCGTCTGGCGCTCTTGTGTGGCTATGGATACCTTCCAATGCCCCTGGACTGTCTTCAAAATTTCTTGCTAAATATCATGGCCCATACCGTGTTCTGGAGCGCACCTCTCCGGTTAATTATGTGGTGGAACCTGTTACGCCGTCCCATGATCTACGCCGGCGCGGACGCGAGATTGTTCACGTCCAGCGCCTCAAACCCTATTACGACCCTGCCGTCTTGCTCACACCGTAAGTCGCCAGGATGTCTCCTCTTCGTCCCGCGGGTAATTGTGAAGAGGAAGAAGTGCACAAGGAACATGCCAGTCAGTGGCATCGTGATCGCTGCGCGTGCTGGATCTGCCTGTGTTCGCTGCCGCTGTGTTCGAAGCTGATCTGCTCAGTCCTGCTGATCAAGTCCTGTTGATCCGCTGAATAAACCCCCCATTCTTACAATACTTTGTTTTATGTTTGTCGAATGACGTAAAAACTAGCACTCTAATAGATTTATGTAGAGCATAACAAGGGAGCTTTCAATATTTTTCCTTCAGCAATGGCCACTAGTTTTCCTCCTGTATGCATATCTTGAGCCCCACTAGGTTTAAAAGAAAGCAAGTGCCTCCCGGTAGCTTTCACACCACAAGGCTGCCCAAGTTGCATTGACTAAATGACCGCATTGTACCATGACTGTGCTTCCTGCATGCACTTGACTGCAACATTAATAAATTTGTGGCCAATATACCTTCTCACGGCCAGATTTTGTGCTACACACCAAACAGTTGCGAAAAACTGTTTCGGGTCACTTCGACGTCAAATGCTTCTCCTTCAGCGGTCACTCAAGGAATGTTTTCAGACGCAACAAAGGAATACGATTATGCAATGACGGTGAAATGAGGAAAACTGCTGGAGGGCACAGGCGTAGGGCACGTCCTATCTTATCGCTTTGCATCCGGGTCCATTCGCCAGAAGCCGCGCATGGATCCTGATACAGGATGGTTTAGAGCGCTGGAGAAGTGTGTTGGGAACAAAACAAGTGAAACCTTACTGCAATTGCTTCGTTGCAGTTACTGAGCTCGTTATTTTATCGTTCGATAGTGCAGCTATGCGGCACCCGTGAGCGCAAATATTGCCCGTGGAAATCAATGCCTGCGTGCTTTAGTTCACATCTCGAATCTAGCTTCGCCCACCACATCTCGAGCGCTCAACAAGCCAGTCCATCTGCATTTTGAAATTTGCTGCTACAGCTATGTTGCACAGCGAAGGACAGCAGAGAGGAACAGAAAGGTGACATGTTTACCTCTTAGTAGCGATGTCATCTCGTGAACACTTCGTGAGACAATGAAGACTGTTTACTTCAGTCGGGCGCAGCTGCAAACAAGGAGCGTTTCAGCAACTAGACCTCTCCCATCCCAAGTAGAACCGTACAACCGGCAGCACCCAGGGACTCTGCTAGTTGGATACAACGGCGTGCGGGTCATAACACCGCCCAGACAGCCCAGCGGAGGTGTGTCGTGTGTCCAAGGTGGCCGTCGCGAGAACTAGCGGCGCTGCAGTCAACTCGTGCTTCTTACCGGGCGCGTCGTCTGCTACAAGCGGCGCGAAAGCATGGCATGGAGCGGCCAGCACACGTAGCTTTTGCATCCTGCCGTTGCACTGTACATGGCTGCAGTATAATTATAACTACATAACGACAGCTTTGGCTTCGCAGCGGCGCATTACCCTGGAGAACGCGTTCGTGTTATGCGAAATTCACTTGTTAATGCTGTGAAATAAGTGTGAGCGCAGCCGGCTTGCTCACAAGCGCTCTTTCTTGCGTTGCTCCCTGGTCTGTGTTTTGTAGAGTGTTCTTTCAGGGCATAAATCCTGTCATGCAAATAAATTAGTCAAATTTTCAGTGCATAGAAGCACTCTAACCTTAGAAGGTAACGCAGTGGGTGTCACATTTACTACTGCGCTGCTCAGATTGCCTCAATTACACGCAGAAATTTGCAAGCCTGGGTAGCCTGTTCATGCAGTGCAGGAAGTCTGACTACTCGTGTCAAACGATATAGTGAACACAGATTACGAATAAACGGCCTCCGTCATCGCCTAATTAGAAGTGCTTTTCTTAATTAATGTCTCATTTTCGGTATGGCGTGGAACATAGCTCCAGATCGGCACTCTCGCACTCCCGTTTAAATTATTCTTTTGTCGTCTAAAACACCGTCAGATGTGATAAAAGAGGAATCAGTGAGAATGGGCGTGTGCACTGCGAAAGGAAATGACTGAACAAGCGCCTGAGTCAAAAAACTTATATTGCGAGCAATCAAGTCGCGTCCTTGATAGATTGCCCTCCTCCTTAACACACACACACACACACACACACACACACACACACAC
>JAJIZL010036983.1:0-12352 GCA_023969395.1 Amblyomma maculatum
GTGTGTGTGTGTGTGTGTGTGTGTGTGTGTGTGTGTGTTTGTGAGAGAGAGAGAGATTGATAGAGATATAGAGATATAGAGATAGAGAAAAAACAATAAACTTTACTACTATAAGATAATTGCGCAACATAACCGGCAAAAGGAGTGCGTGTTCTGATATATCGATACGAACCAAGAGCATTGACCCGACTTGGAATGACGAAGACAGATGAGAAAATGGCGGGGAAGTTGCCAGTGCAAAACAAAGGGATAGACGCGGCAAGCAGCAACGTGACGTCAAAGCGAGGGTAAGACGCGTGAGTTTGCAAAGACGGAAGCAGCATGGTCTGGAACAACAGATCGAAGAAAGAGTGAGGAGGAACACTTCGAGCTCTGCAGCGGGCGTGTGGATGTGAAGGTGTTTTTTCGCTCGCTTAGGGAATGGAAGCGGAATCGATGCGAGCAAAGAAGACGTAAAGGGGAAAGGGGAAGCCGAGTAACATGATACGCGCCAAGTATAACACGTGTGGTGAGCGATGATGAAGACCTGAACTAGGCCATAGGGTCTTGGCGAGAAAATCTGCAGAAGGTCTCCTTCCGGTCACAGCAATGTATCACTTAGGCGCTCATTACTGCGCGCAGCCGTGGTTGAGGTAGTCCGCTGTGCTCGTCCCCTCCTCCTAGGCCCTCCTCCGCACTTCTTCACACGTGCTTTGTGAACAGCGCGTGCAACCGCTCATCAAGAGAGTCTCTCTCATTCGCCGGAGAATATTGCTCGTCTTCTGAGAGAGGTGCAAAGGCGCTATACATGGTATTACAAGTCGGAAAGGTTGGGGAGCGAATAACGCACGTGTTAGGGCTTGCCTTTTCCTTCTGCCTCAAGGTGAGTGGGACAAATGCAGAGACAAACAATGCGGTCATGAAGTTCGCGTCAGTTATGAAAAGGAAACTCTTGGCAGAATAGGAAAGAACGGCTAAAAGACCAGCCAAAGAACAAAATAAACGCTTAAATGGATACGCTTGCTGAACTACAGAAGCGCAGTTGTAGACGTAGTTTCCCTCTGGATTGGAGAAGGTAGGTTTTGTTGTTGTGTTTCAAAAGCTGTGGTAATGTATGATTTTGGCAATTGTCGATAGACGCGAATGTACAAATATGGAATAAAAACACAGATCCCGCCATGTAGAATTCTCATACACTAATTGAGCATAAATCACTTCATCTCCCTCTTTTATGCGTGACGACACTTTCCAATGAATATTACACTGTTCTAACAGTATTACAAATGCGTTGTGTGCTTTGCTAGTGACTGTGGTTGTGAGGACGGCCTTGACATGCCTTATCAATTAATTAGATAGAAGTGAAAATCTCAATCTTTTTTTTTTTTTGTTCGCTGTAGGGTTAGATGTGCAGCGACATTTTGCTAACAGAGACGTTAGCCTGTCTGCTCGACATAGTATAAAAAGATGCCAAAGAGTAAAACATTAAATGGCGATTTAGCTTGCCTAACATGGATATAGACGTAGATGCAAAATGTAGCACTCTTTTTTAGCAAACGTTTGCTTTATTTAGGTTTGTTTTGTCATTTGTGTATTGCCATATGTTCTGCTTATAAAATATACTTTTGGCTTTTATTAGCAATTAGGAGGTCTTATTATAGTCTGTAGTGAAGGTGCATAAGAGGAGATGAAAGTCAATAAAGACAACGACGTACGAAGCGCCGTGTGAAAGCCTGGCCACTCATCACGTGTAGAATCCAAATATCGGATCGAATGTCGTTGAGAATTGTCGATGACCTGACACTCCTTAGAAAATTTTAATAAAATAGTGTGCATCTGGGTTAAGTCGATACATTTTATATAATGAACTGTATTTGTATTGTAGGCGAATATGTCTACTTAGGACAGGTAGTAACCGCAGATCCAAACCATGGAAAGGAAATAACAAGAATAATAAGATTGGGCTGGAGCGCATTTGGCAAGCACTCGCAGATTATGACTAGCAGCTTACCGGTATCGCTCAAGAGGAAAGTATATAACAGTTGCATCTTACCTGTACTCACCTATGGCGCTGAAACGTGGAGGCTAACCAAGAGAGTTCTACTTAAGTTGAGGACAACCCAGAAGGCTATGGAACGAAAACTGGTAGGGGTAACATTAAGAGATAGGAAGCGTGCAGAGTGGGTCCGAGAAATAACTCAAGTTACCGACATTCTAGTGGAAATTAAGAAGAAGAAATGGACATGGGCAGGACATGTGGTGCTAAGAGAGGATAACTGATGGTCGCTTAGGGTAACAAACTGGATTCCAAGGGAAGGAAAGCGTAGCAGGGGGCGGCAGAAAGTTAGGTGGGTGGATGAGGTTAAGAAGTTCGCAGGGGTCAAGTTGATGCAGCTAGCACAGAACCGGGTTAATTGGAGAGATATGGGAGAGGCCTTCGCCCTGCAGTGGATATAGTCAGGCTGATGATGATGATGACGACGATTTATATTGTAGTCTCTGTGCAGGCAATAATTAATAAATTCGAGGTTGTGCAGTGATCTCGATCAGTGGACAGGAATGCTGATCTCTTCACCTCAGCCGACGTTGCATACATACTGGCGGCGAGAGCTATTTTCTTTCGCTCGCTCGATGAATTCAACACAGCCACCTCGGTGAAAGGTTGTAATGCAGATTGCGATGCTTCTGCATTAAATGAGAATTGTGGTACTCTCACGCAGATTGCACATGTGTTCGCAGTGAACAGTCTAGAGTCGGCAGTGTTTATGCCAAGGCATAGTTCCTAGTGAAGGATGAGCGAGGCGCGCTGCTGTTTTTTTTTTTCACTTAAATATTTGTAATTTTCAATATTACCTCTGACAAACAGGTTCTTATTAAATTTTGACATACCAGGGTGCTTTATTTACATGGAAGCAATGGAGCTAGGAGCATGACCATTAAGACAGAGATGTACAAAAGTTGCTCACTGTTATCTCTGACTTACATAAGCACTCCCTAGCGTAAACCGTAAGCAGAAAATTGAAGAATATTTCCTGTCTAGCGCCTTAGCCCGCGATCTTCAAGACAGATATGATAAAAAAGACTGCAAAGGTAGATATAGAAAATGACTGGAGAAGCTAGAGCAGGTAGCTCCTACCAAATCGGTCATATCACATGATCGCGGGACGTGACACAACCCTACGACCAATCAGTTGCTGGCCATTCCAACTGAGCAACTACCACTTTACAAAAGCCCGTCGTAGTGGCGCTATGGTTAGGGTGCTCGAATGCTGTTTCCAAGGATGCGGGATCGAATCCCGGCCGCGGCTACAGGTTTTCTATGGAGGCGAAAAGCTAGGCGCCAGTGTACTGTGCGATGTCAATGCAAGATAAAAAAGCCAAGGCCGTCAAAATTTCCCAAGCCTTCCACTACGGTGTCTCTCATATCCTGAGTCGCTTTGGGATGTGAAGCCCAATAAACAAACCCACAAAAGAAGAAGGTCGCAGAAAGATACCCTTCGACAAACGCCTAATATGTTTAGATTATGTCAGCGTTTGATGCCAATGCCTGCTTAAGTGATCTCGTTATTGAAATTTAAGCACCACACTTAGGAGACAACAAGGATAATATGCAAGCACTGAGACAAAAGGAAGGATCAGTACGCCGCATGAGAACATGACGAAACCTCACTTCGTGTTACAGTAACTGCACCGCTTGAAGAAAAAGGATATCATAATAAAATGCACTAATTGTTAGACAGAAAACATCACCTGCATAGTTTCTGCAGTCAAAGCAACGACAGCGGGAAAAACACCGGGTAGAGATAAAATTCATATTTTTGTCGTTGAGCAGCATATAGAGGAGTTCAGCGAGCACTTAGGAATTTTTTTTTTTTACTCTTCCTTCTACACAGCGACATATTCGGACACCTTCAAAATATTGCAGGTCACTTCAATATGCAAATCCGGTAGTAAAGAAGGAAACCTTCGCGAAATCATTAGTTAAGATGTTCCACCCGCTTTCTAGATAAATATAACGTCCTAGTAGACAACCAACAGGTTTCGCAAATACAGGTCAACTTTCACAGGTGTGCAAGGTTGGACGGAATTTGTTAACAAAACCTTATGTAACAAATAATATGTACGTAACATATTTATTGGCACCAAACAAGCGTTTGACACTTTTAACTACGATATTGTTATGGGGCAGTATTTATTGAGACTTGCGCTGAGATGGGCGGAACTCGGCCCATTGACTTCAGGGGCCGTCCAGCATCCACACTGTCTGCGTCGTCCTTCTACAACAACACTTCATCGTTCACACGTTACTCGGTCTTCGTCGCCCTGCGAGCACACCACTTCGTCGGTGACGCGTTCCTTGGTTACCCTATCCCCTTCCATTTTTACGACGTCTATGTTTACGACGTCGAAAGTGCACTCTAAAATTTGTTTAGCCTTTGCGTTTGGAGACTACCAAACTGCTATATTGCATAGACAAAATTAAGGCCGCCGCATGGTTCTTCAAAACTTATCGGGAGGTCTTTGCCTCTGTCAAGCAAAATGAATAAAATACGTGTATACCCAATATCTCTCCTTTCTAAACACAAAGGACCACACCAAGCTCCACCAGGAAAACATACCTCTCGCTACGTATATCCTGGCATAGCTCAGCTAAGCCACAGCCATCATTTTGCTATGAGGGATTACAGAGGTAATACACATATTAAATAATTTTATCTCGTTGCTTTCATCTACCTTTAACCATCCACTTCGTTCAACAAGAAATTTTACAGCTGTTGATTTAATTCCAATTATTAACCATATTTGAGGTAAAAAGCACCATTGTGCATGCTGCTTCCAAACTTTTGAACAAACAACCTGTGAACATTAAAAAAATCTAATTTTTTTTCAACAGCTGAAGAAAAGTTTGATCAGAAGTGATCATTATGTGACTCCATTAATAGTAATTGATGCGCTTATTACATTTTAATATTTGATAATGTTAAACCCCCAAGAAATTTTAGAATACTGTACAATTCTTCGGGTGTTTCACTTTTGTTTTTGTAATGAGTGTATAATTTACTATACATGAAATTGATGTAAAAAGTTGTGTTGTGATGCTATTGTTTCTTGTACTTCCTGCATGGACCCATGTATTGCCAAAAAGGCTAAGAGCCCAGATAGTTTACATGTATGTTTTTACAATTCTTTGAGCCTATTTATTTATTTATTGAAGCTCGCACATACTGTGGAAAATCAACTCTTTTTTCACGGCAATTTTTTCAGTTATGACTGTTTTAGGCAATATACCGCATTTGGTTTATTGCACGTTTTAGCTGAAATACAATCTGAAAAAAAAAAATGAGCATTGTATATCTCACTCGTTTTTGGAATTCAATGTCGTTTAAAGGCATACAAGCTTAGGCTAGCTAACAGGTACAGCTGCATGTAGCGAGTCCGAAATGTCTAACTGTGAACATATAAAAAGTATGAGTACCGGGGAGCCTTCCGTGCCCGGCCGCGTATTGCCAAACGATATCCAGTCGTAGGTAGCACTTCAGCAAATGACTGTCTGGCGCGTGATTCCGTTCTTTCAATGGTAGGGTCTTTTGAGCAGCATCACCTGGCTTCGAATAGTGAAAATATTGTCCAAACGAATAATAGCGCATTTAAGGTCGCTGTTTCCGTCGTTTCTGTTGTTTCGTTTCGCTTCCGTAATGTCCTCGGCGTCAGGTTTTCCTTAGAACCCCTATACACTCTTTCCAGAAGACAGATTAGAAAAGTACTGACTGACATGTTATTTCCTGTAGTTATAGGCAGCCTTAACTCTCTTTTCTAGACAAGAGTGTATTAATGTCGGGCCGCAAAGACTTCCTTTTTTAAACTTCACACGTCAAACTTACCGGTCAAAAACGTGGCTTCGTGCAAAAAGGACTTTTGTCTCATGCTCAGTGGACTGTCGCCTGTCTCGGCACCAGAAATTATAGATCATTGATTTATGTATTGCCGTTATGCAGTGTTTCTTTTGAGTTATTCCTCAACGGACTCTGAGAAAGAACATTAACATTACGTCATATACTATGAGATTTTTGCTTACCGTGGAAGCTTCTGAGGTTCACAGCGTTCATCGCAGTCTTTATTCGAAGAACAGTGTGCTATGGTGCGGGGGGTAAGGCTGCGCAGGAGCGACCTCCTGGCCGGTTACCTTTACTCGGTACATGTATACGTCTCTGGGAATTTTATGCGGACAAGGTGTGAGCTCGATGCTAGTGTCACTGTGTATGAGAGATTGCGAGATTCTACCTTATTAAATCAGACTTCAAGTACTTCAGTGCAATAAAAAAAAAGTTTAAAAAAATCTGTGGAACAATGGATTAACATTACTCATCTTTGCACTGATGCTACTGAAACATCGTTTCGAATTCTGTAGTGAAATATTTTTTCTGACTGTTTCTTTTTCAAATTCAAAGCTTTAAAATAAGTTACCAAGAACTTTCGTGGGATGTGTTCCCCTTTAGGTTGAATTATGTGATGTTTTTGGTTATTAAGAGCTGAATAACCCTACGTGAACAGAACCACGAGGTGACGGTATGACAACGGTTACATTAGGGAAATACCGTCACCGTAATCATTTCCTGCCTTCAGTGAGTGTACGTTACCTTTTGGTTGCATTCAGACACCTTTCAGCAACAATCGCCGTTTAACGCAGTGAGAGCGCCGTCTGCTGAAGTGCTCCTACAGGATATGGTTTGGCAATACGTTTCTCGGCGAGCACCTTAGTCGAAAGCAATTGCTGATACAGCGGACGCACCGGATGGTTTCAGCCTACGACATCCAGGACAGATAACTCTATTATCCTGAAGGCTTATACTTAAATATAAATACAATTTACCACCACCAGGAGCATGGAACAAAAATTGACGGTTAAAATAGAGGGTTGGAATCAAAGAGCTACCTGTTATTTATATCCCCTGCGACCAGTTTTTGCACAAGCAGGAAAGAAAACTCCGGTCAATAAGGTTACATGAAGAGCTGCCTGCTACTAAAGCTGTTCTTTTCTACCACAGCATGAAAGATAAACTGCGATTTAAAAGACCTCTTTTGCCAGCCTTCGGTGCAAAACGCTGTCTGCCAGTGAACGTAGTTATTAACGCTGAGCGTTTCTATGTACAGGACACGGAAATGTTGAAACGTTATGCATAAAGGACATTGAGTAAGTAGGATTCTGCTTAATGAACTGTGTCAACTTCGGTGTTAAGAGCGGTGTTAACAGCAGCTTAAAAGCCATACAAAAGAGGGCCAAGGCAAGGCGGGCACCGTGTTAGATTAGGAAACAGCGTGTTAATGAAACATTACACGGGTTCAACGCTGCTGAGCCGAATGTGGAGAGAAAGCTTTGGAGCGTTCCATTGAACGCATCGAAGTTCACCAGCGTTTCAAGTTTATCCATCTAAATATGGGGGCCACTTTAGCTCCACCTTTAAGGATATGACGCGATAGCGTAGGCTACGAGCCCACATATTCGTATGAACGTGCCTTAGTGACCTATTGGGCTAACCAGAATACCAGGGTCTGGGTAGGCCTAATCTAAGATACCATCTCATGTGAAACGAGAGACCCAAGTTGGCAGCTCCTGCTTCGGTGCCAAGTGCCACGTCGAAGGCTTGAAAATCTACAGTAGTTTAGCTTTCGCTACAAAACAATTTAATTTTATCACTGCATGCGTTCCAGGTACGAATGATCGAATTTCGTTGCCTACGCCAATCAGTTGAGCATTTTATGTTTTCTCTGGCGGCATAATATCTACCGAAGTTTAAGAACTACTTTTAAATTGAGGGAAGGCTTGCGAAGAAATAAGATAGGCAGAGCCTTGCCGGGCAAGATGGAAACAGTATACAAGTTGGTTGGCAGTGATGAAAAATTCCGATATGCTAGTATTTATTATTTCGCAGTTTCTGAAGCATTCAATTCACTTTTGTCTCATACGTTGTGACTTCTCGAGTAAACGAAATTAGCCAACATTCCTCGTCTGTAAGCATGCTGAATTGGAAATTAAAAAAAATAGCTAGGTGATAAAGAGACCAGGTGTACGCTGTAAAAGCATTGTGTAAGGTTCATTCAGGGTATGAAATGGACAGCTCATGACTGTTAAATATACCAACAATGTACTGAAATTAATTAATTTGATTTAGGCGTAGGCAGCCCTTTTCTGCTACCAGCCAACGGCAAAGCAGTTAGTTTCTCTTCAAGCAAGAACACCAAGTAGACTGAATCTCCGTGGAAACACTCTTGTATGTCGGAGTTGTGGATCTTGGCTGCGAAAAAGTTAATGTTGCATCGAATAGAAACCAGCAGCATGAGGAAGAATTCGTATTTGTTTCTCACTGCTTTAGGCCTCCACAGAGGCTAATATAAAATCTGACCTATACCTGTCTTGTTTTTCTGGTACCGCAGGCTTTAAAATACAAAAAATACAATCATTGAAAAGCACTCACTGGGTATACGAATCAGCGGTCAGTGAAAACGAATCTCGCGATTTAAACGTTGCCCTTTCGGAGGTTCACATTTGTGATTATTGTAAATAAGTAGATCTAAGAGGGATGGCAAATTTGCATTCATAAAGGCGCTAGATCAATTTAGAATGTTAACCTTGTAAATCATAATGGTCTTTTTATGAAGACCCCGAACTGTGGTGCTCAAAACTATTTTCTGTTTCTCAACTCCCAAAACAAGTTGAACCACTTCAATATTTAGGTTTTTTTGTTTGGCACGACATCTGGTAATGCTTTTTCACGATGGGAATAAAGAAACGTTGAAAATTTAAAAATTTAATGCGACTATTAGGAAAACGGCTAGTAAGGAACTCATTTAGAGCCTATATTATCTAAAGTGGTGTTTTCGGCCAATTTGGGCCGATGTCTATAACATTTACTGCAGGTGCCGGTTGCTTCACGGGGACATGCATTACAAAAAACCTTTTTCCTTTTATTAACTTGATATAGAAAATAATGTTGGATACGACTGTCCCTTTAATATTATAACAACTCCAGCAATGTCTTCATTAAAGAAATAAAATAAATATTTCAAATTATTAAAGCCAGTCAAAAGGGGGCTTCAAGAAACCAATGCGCACAACTTCGTAATGTTGAAGCTGTGAAGTTTAGACACTTCGGCTGAGAAGAGAAAATGAACAGCCTAAAGGAACTTCCTCGTTTGCGACGACTTTTAAGTTACGCCGCTGTGCCGAAAAAGCCGGAACGACACAAGCATCACTGAAGGCATTACTCACTGTATGTGTTAAATTACATGGCAAGCTTTCGGCGCGGAAGTTAAGAAATCTGCGGTCTTGTGCCTCATGAAAAATTGTGCCACGCCCACGGCCCACTGAAAAGTAGGAAAGTGAAAAGAGCATATAATGGTAGATAAAAGCGCTTTGATGTCTTGATTCACTGGTGACACGCCTAGCGGATTTATAACGCCGAGTGGCACAGACGTGAAACGACTCAAGAGAAATGCTCATCTAGGCATAGCTCCCATGGAAGTTTTTGGTAGACGTGTGCTCTTGGAAATGACGGAAGAATTGGCCTAGGCTTATCGCGTGACTCCGGACTGGCAGGAGTCCTTTGCCATCTTGCGAGAAAGCATGTTCTCAACAAGTGAAAATAATTTAGTTTCCGATTTCCCTTTGTACAATTATCAGAGAGCTCAGTGAGAAATGAATGTGCTTTACAATCGACATGTGCATTGTTAATATTCAAAGAATTACCTAGTGAAATTTTTATTTTTACAGATTATTGCTTTATATAAACCGTCTCGGGGGTATGGGTGGTACGTGCTTATCTAGACTGTGCTTATCGACTGCATCCCAAAACGGGCATACGTACGTGTGCCTGTGCTGTTAAAAGCAGATTTAGTTAAAAACAAAACTAACTAGCCATTCTTGTAAGTTTTCGTTTTAGGAAGTAACAGTGTATAAGAAAAATTCAAAACTGCGAAAACCTATGTTGATAATTATTTTTTAATTTTCTGAATTGGCATTACAGCTCGAAATATCGAGAGTCTGAGTTCCACTTTGGGAAGCTTGTTTAGTTCTATTATCAGTACTGCTAAATTTAAAAATAGCACCCTTGCTCAAACTTTTGTAAAGAATTCGCCTTAGCTACCTCTACATCATATGTACACAAACTACTGCATATATTGTACTAAAATTTCTAAGTACACTATTTTTTCACTGTGCAACGCCAGAAAGCTATCTCAACCAACTCTGAGAAAAGAATTTTTCACAATAACTTGAACACTGTCTTGCTTAGAAAAACGTAAGAAATTGGCTTGCCTATTACAAATTTGACGGCATTTAAGAAAGCAACTTAGCTTCAGGCCCTAATATGTAGAAAAATTTTCATCTTTTAACTAGGGTACATTATCTTCTGTCGAGGCCGAAAATGGGGAGACCAGCGGGAGTTGACAGAATCGCACATGAGCATTTTGTGACCGTGTGGTAGCTCCTTCTAAAATATGGAGTGGGTAGTCATTCTGACATGCTTACCTAGTTGCCCAAACGCTTCCTTCAGGCAGGCTTTTTATTAGAGAAAAAAGGCTGCTTAAGAGCTCCTTGTTGCCTTTCCACTGGTGAGTGCGCGAATATAAAAAAATCTCAATCTCCTTGCGGAGTCAACATGTACAGACTGCGGTTACACTACTATTAAGGATTCTAAAATAATGTATAATAATGTTCGATACAAAACCTTCATTAGGTTTTGACCCTGGCAACACATAAGATCAAAAGATAGTTGAGTGATTATATAATTTCTTGAATTCTACTCCTGTAAGCCTTTTCAGCGATGCATGGTTTGACGTTGAATATAGGTTTTTAATTACAGTCACCTAATTGACCTTATTTCAGGATTTACAATTCGCACAGTGCACACATACTCCATTTACGTTATCCAATCATATAGGTATGACTTGGTTATTTAGCATAATGTTCAATATTTATTCTCAGGTAAATATAAAGCTGTAATTTTTTATATGCAAAATTCGTAAATCTGTTAATTATTCATGTGATCAAAAATGATCAGAAGGTCAAATGATGATGCTCCATTTTATTATGGTACATTATTCGTTAGGAAGCCAGGTTTCTATTCAAGCCGAGTCCCTATTTGACCTTGATTGGCTTTGAGGGTCATCCGGTGATACTGAAGTGGTACCATTGTTTGTAGCTCGAGTAGTAGAGCTAGCATTCTAAAAAGCAGATCGGACATATCAGCAGGCGTATTTATGTATCCCATTAAGATTTTGCAGATATCAACATTTGCGGCATGCGAATATTATAATTGTTTTAAGCACATCCCGAACAAAATAGCAAGTAACGGTCTTAAGAGTTTTGCAGAATGATATCATTATTAGCTTTACCGGAAGAAAACGATGAATAATTTGTTAAGTACGTGCAAGTGAAATCGGCCAGCGGTGGATGAATATACCTTTAACAATGAACACGTTAATATTATGCTTGTAAAGCGTGCACCACTGCAGAAACACTCTTTTTGAAACGAAACCAACTTTACAGGCTTCACATTCAGGCATTCGAAAAAACTGTGCCCCGCTGTGGTGGTGCAGTATTAAGCTAAGAGCAGATACATATATACGATTTTAGCCATAAATTCGAGAAACAGCGCCTTTACACCCCCAAAAAACTCGCTTCTTGAATGTAGAAAATGATGACAGTGTTCCGCATGTTATGATAACGTATCAGCCTTGCACAGTGTGGGGAAACGCCGAATGGCCTTTCACCATGGGGATCTCACTGTAAGACCAATACAAGAGTATTTTGGGAATTTTATTCGGCAGATAATTGTTGCTTTCAAAACTCAATCATGTGAACCTGAACTTATGGGTGTATTTAATAAAGTGATTAATTTGAAAGTTTAATGATTACGAAGATCGCCTGTAAACCTTCTCATTTTTGCAGAATCAACCAGGCTGTCTTGGTTGTACAATAAAGAACAAAGCCACGGTAGTGCAGTGGTTAAGATGCCCGACTACTGTGCCTTAGTACCCGAATTTGATCCCGACTGCTAGTGGCTGCCTTTCGATGGATGCGAGACAAAGAGGCGTTTGTGTGCTGTGCGACGTCAGTGCCCCTTAGATATCCCCAGGTGGCCGGAATTACTCCGCAGCCCTCAGCTGCGGCACCCCTTCTCTCTTTCCACTTTGACTCGCCCACTTTCCTCCAATCCTTTACGGCGTGTTTTTTTTTTTATTTACGCGAACAACAAAGAAGAGGTTAGTGCCGCAAACCTGCTTTGTCTACTCCTTATCATCAATTCATAAGAACGGTGTGGGTGAGATGTCCAAAGAACAAGTGGGACAGATGCTGCGTCTTTCTCTACCTGTCATC